>JARQOC010000001.1:510245281-510356457 GCA_033576535.1 Allobates femoralis | reverse complement strand
ATATATGATAGAAAGAAAACATTGTAATTGGCATCAAGGGAAGCCGAGCAGTTGGGTACTCCCCTACCGAGAATGCTTTCTTCCCTACAGGAAGAAACAGGTGCAAGTGTGGTTAAAGTGACCGGGCAGACATCATCACATCAGGAGACTCCAATACTGTTAAGACAAAAATAATTTTTAATTGACTGAAGTTGAGCAAAAAAAAAAAAAACTTTCCTGGATTGGAAAGACATTGCTGCAAGAGCTCCTATATTTAGCCACTTCCTACAATCTCTGTAACCACGTCTTGTTACATTCACACATTAAAGTTGCAATTTTACCTGCTGAATAATTTAATGTTGCATTGTTTATCTAGCAGCTGAATTAGTTACATCAATTATCAACATGTTAAGGTCGCCTTCACACCACTATTTTTCCCTGTCAGGTTCTGTCTGGTGTTTTGCAGGACGCACCGGACAGAACCTGACAGCTCTGGACAAACAGAACCAGAGGGCAAATATGCCCTCCGATCCTGTTTTGTGCCGGAATCAGCGCCTGCCGTTGTCCGGTGCTGAAATTTCAGCATAGCGGCTGGAGGGGAGCTAGCCGTGGTGCTGAAATTTCAGCTGTGGCTCTTTCAGCTATGCTGCCCAGGTGCTGAACGAGCGCAGCTTGAATTTCAGAGCCGCTGCTCGTTCAACATCCGGCATACGGGAACCAGATCATTTTTCCGCCAGATCCGTGGCGATCTAGTGCCCAGAGACTCCCATGATATGGGCGCCGGATCGCCCAGGATATGGTTTTGTTCGATTTTTGCCCCAGACACAAAAAATGCTGCATGCTCCGATTTAGTGTCCGGGGAAAAAAACGAAATAACCCGGATCCAGCCGGACAGACACCAAACCAGATGGCAAATAACTGCCATTCTGACCCCATCTGGCATCTTGGGGATACAATGGGGGCAAAATTGGATCCGGGGCTGTCCCATTCACACCGGACAGCCCCGGATCCAAAAAATCGTGGTGTGAAGCCAGCCTAAAAAGTAATTGCTGAGGTAATTTATTTTACAAAATGTGCAGTGAGTAATGAAAACCGGGCACTGACCTGCGGTGCGGCAGTAGATAGCACAAATCCAAAAATTGGCATCCTCCTCCAGTGGTGCACAGCTAAGGTTGGAGATCCATAAAAGTTATAGAAAGAGCGGCACTCGGGTGGATGAAGTGCAGGTGCAGCTTTAGTAATTAAGGGTCCATGAGGTAAACAAGCAGGGAGGGAGAGAGATGCAGGACGACGGTGACCGTTTCATGCCGATTGGCGCTTCTACAGGTCCACAATACAGGTGCACAACATCAAAGTTATTAGCTATATAGGCGAGATCTCTGACGTCAGAATGCTGACACACAAGAAAAGTGTAAAATAAAAACACATAATGCCAAGGCAAAATTGTTCAAATATGATCAAAAACAAGCTGAGGAGACATGTTACTAGTATTACAAATAATTCTAGTTAAATTATTTATGCAGCAGTACATTATAATAATTGTTGCTAAGAAACCACATATACTAAAAAAAAGGTGCAAGACATAGCGCCGCGCCGCTGCAGGACTATAACTGTATAACATCAGAGAGAGCTGGATAAATACAAATGTATATATGTAGAAAGCAGATCGAGGGCTGTTATATATAGGGGTTGCAAATTAACCAGTTAGTGACAAACTCACAAAAAGTGAGGTCAACTATTCTAAAGAATATACAAACTCTTACCCACAAATAAAACTGAGGCAAATGATAGGGGTGGCCGATATTCTAGCCATATCAAGTTTATCGTTCAGACCAAATGGTCCTTGTGCACCTGTTGCTAGAATCCATTTAGCGTCAATTTGGAGAAAGTGTTTGTGAAAATTACCTCCTCGGGGTAAAGGATGAGGTCTTTTAATTCCCGCAAAAGAGAGAACATCAGGGTTGCCAAAATGGCAATCTCTGATATGTTGAATCAGACGCGGGCAACCTTTCCCTGAACTGATGGAATTATAATGCTCACAACACCTATAAAAAAGGGGACGTATCATCTTGCCTATGTAGAATCTGCCACAAGGACAGAAGAGGACATAAATTAGCCAATTCTTTTTACAATTAATAAAAGATTTAATTGAAAAAGTTTACCATTTATTTGTAGATTTTGGCCTGTCTGGTGATATCTACGACAAGGACAAGTATTGCATTTGTAGTTCCCCTTCAGATGATTTGTGAGCAAAAAATTGGGTTGTGGTGTCTCTATTCGTCTTTTGACCAGGATATCCTCCAAATTCCTACTACGACTATATGTCACTACGGGCATAGATGTTTTTCAAAAAACCCTGATCAGATTCTAAGATATGCCAGTGTTGTTTAACAGCTGAAGCTACTGTAGAGAACATAGGACCAAATTTAAAATAGAAGAAACATTTCTTCTTATTATCATTACTTTTGGACATTGGCCGAATTGGCATTATTTATGCTTGGTCTGAAGAAGCTCTATCTCTAGCACAGCTCAAGACACTGGGAGCTCTGTGAAGAAATGCTTGTCCCAAATCATCTGCTTGTTTTTTCAATCCTCACTCAGTATTGTTAATACGTTTTACACATAAAAATTGACTATACGGTAAGCCTGTCTTAGTATGTAGTGGGTCGGCACCATGATAATGCAGGAGGGAGTTTGTGGCGGTCTTCTTTTTGAAAATAAATCTGATTTTTGCGTCCACTATCTCCAATTTTACGTCAAGGAACTTGAGTTCCTGATCCCCGAACACAGATGTAAAGACCATATTATACATGTTATATGTGTTTAGATGGTCTATAGAACAGTTAAATTCACTTTCATCACCATCCCAAATTAGCAAGCTATCGTCAACATAGCGCATAAAATATTTAATCTTTTTTAAGAATGGATTCTGAGGAGACTAAATAAAATCCTCTTCAAATGCTGCAAAAAATAAGTTTGCAAGGGTACATGCAACAGGCATGCCCATAGCGGTACCCACCTGCTGCAAGTACGACTTGCTGAGAAATGTAAAAACATTGTGCTCCAGTACAAAACCCAATGGTTCGCACACAAAATCGGATACCTTGGCATCAGCCTCTGTGTCTGATTGTTTCGACGGCTAATTGTTGGGAGATTCTCATATACAAACTTTCTATTTCTATGGATGTGAGTCTGTAACTACTTTGCCATGTGACCTGATCTAAAATGTCAATGAGATGGGTGGTATCACGAACATAAGATGGAATACATACCAAAAACAGGTGTGGGTACCAAACGATGTATCTGGAGAGGGGCTCCGTAAGGGACCCCACCCCAGACCCAATCGGTCTGCCAGGAGGGTCCAACTCGTTTTTGTAAATTTTTGGTAAAAAATACCAGTGAAATTTAATAGGAGACCGGAATTTAGATTGAAACACATAAGATGGATTGTCAGAAAGAGATGAATAGGTGATAGTATTACCCAATTGCCTATTAGCTTCTTTTATATAGTACTCCCAGGAAAATAAAACCATACTACTACCCTTGTCAGTAGGGATGGGCGAATCTACTCGCTAGAACTCGTTACTCGGCGAGTAGTAAGGGACTCGCAGGACTCGGTACTCTGCGAGTTTCCCAGCGTTTACTCGCACGAGTCCAATGCAAATCAATGGCAAACGCTGACAAAACTAGGATTGCCATTGTCTTGCATTAGACTCGGCTACTGTGCCAGTGATAGCAGGGAAACTCGCAAATAACTGCTGTTACTTTGTGAGCCGAGTCCAGCTGTCTTCTCTGTGTGCTGGCTGCCGCAGCTCCAGGGTCCTAGAGCCCGCCTGCTCACAGAGATGATGTAGCAGTGCTGAGATTGTTCTCAGTCTACTCATTCCCTGTGCATAGACATCTATATCTATGCACAGGGGATGTAGCAGAGAGGACATAGCGTTTTGGACTGCGTCGGACAGAAGAGGATTTTTTTTATTAAAGATGGAGTCCCTAATGGCTTTTTTTTTAATTTCAAATAAAAATTTTTCTCTGTGTTGTGTTTTTTTAACCCTTTATTGGAGATTCTTAGTGGCTGGGTCAAACGTGGCCTGACATTAAGAATCTCGGGCTTAATACTAGCTTGTATAACAAAGCTGGTATTAACCCCTTTATTACCCAGCGTGCCACCGCCACCAGGGCCGCTGGAAGAGCGGGGTTCAGCGCCAGAGGATGGCGCTTCAATGAACGCGCCATCTTCTGGGGCGGCTGCGGGCTGCAATTTGCAGCGGGGGGTGCCCAGAAAGCTTGGGCCTCCCTGCTCTGCGGATTCCAGCCCCCAGCTGCTTAGCTGTACCTGGCTAGACATAGAAATTGCGCGGAGCCCCACGCATTTTTTTTTTTTATTTCATGAAATTCATGAAATAATTAAAAAAAAGGGCTCCCCTATATTCTTGTGTCTGGCCAGGTACAAATAGGCACCTGGGGGTTGGGGGCAGCCCGTCGCTGCCTGCTGGATCCGGCTGGTTCCAGAAATACGGCGAAGCCCACGTGAAATTTTTTTCTGACAAATCCATAAAACAATGTCAATAAAAGGGACTGCATCTTTATTAACCCCTGGACCATGGGCGAGGGGTTAATAAAGATGCAGTCCCTTTTTTAGGATTGTTTTATTGATTTTTCAGAAAAACAATTACATGGGCTTCGCCGTATTTCTGGAACCAGCCGGATCCAGCAGGCAGCGACGGGCTGCCCCCAACCCCCAGGTGCCTATTTGTACCTGGCCGGACACAAGAATATAGGGGAGCCCTTTTTTTAATTATTTCATGAATTTCATGAAATAATAAAAAAAAAATGCGTGGGGCTCCGCGCAATTTCTATGTCTAGCCAGGTACAGCTAAGCAGCTGGGGGCTGGAATCCGCAGCGCAGGGATGCCCAAGCTTTCTGGGCACCCCCCGCTGCAAATTGCAGCCCGCAGCCGCCCCAGAAGATGGCACGTTCGTTGAAGCGCCATCCTCTGGCACTTAACCCCGCTCTTCCAGCGGCCCTGGTGGCGGTGGCACGCTGGGTAATAAAGAGGTTAGGGCCAGCTTTGTATTATCAGCTGGCCCTAAGCCCGAAATTTATGGCGGTCACGCCAATATTAGACATGACCGCCATGAATTTCTATTAAATAGTTTTAAAAAAAACACAACACAGAGAAAATTTTTTATTAGAAATAAAAAAAAAAGCCATTAGAGACTCTATCTTTAATTAAAAAAATCCTCTTCCGTCCGACGCAGTCCAAAACGCGATGTCCTCTCTGCTCATCCCTGTGCATAGATATAGATGTCTATGCACAGGGAATGAGCAGACTGAGAACAATCTCAGCTCTGCTACATCAGGCAGCAGGCGGGCTCTAGGACCCTGGAGCTGCGGCAGCCTGTACACAGAGCAGGACTCTTATCTGTGCGAGTTTCCCAGCGATTACTTGCACAGTAAACGAGTCCAATGCAAATCAATGGCAAAACTAGGATTGCTTCAGGCTGAAGCTTCCGAGACACATCTGTGATTTGTAAATCGCACACTACTCGCTATTACTCACTTCCCCATTCATTAACATTGGACTCGCTAGATTCGCAACGAGTAGCGAGTCCCGGGCTCGGACTCGCTAGAGTCAAGCGATTCCGAGTAATTTAGGATTCGCCCATCACTACTTGTCAGCTTTCCTGAAAAAGACATCCTCCCAGTGATTCATAGTTGACACAGCTTTCCACTCAGTATCTTTCAGGTTACTACCGTAATAGGCTTAGGATAAACAAGTGCTCTAATATCCCTGTCAACCAGCTCAGCAAATAAGTCGATGTTATTTCCTGGACTTAAGGGGCCGTCACACTCATCAATATTGCTGTCAATATAGCTGCTGCACGTGACATTGCAGCGATATTGACGCGTGTGACATGGTATATCAACCAGATATTTTTGAGCCACGATCTTCACTTAAAACTGAGTCACTCTCAGTATCAGAGGAGGAAGGGGATATCTCTTTAAATTTTTTAGATGGCTTGTTTTGGTGTTTGTGGCTTTGGAATTTGTGGTTGTTTTTATTTCTTGGTGTTTCTGGATTTTTTCCCCAGGAACTCAGACTATGTTTCACAGATGTCAGAACCAGACATTACAGTACAACCATACCTTATGGACCACTGCACTCTAGCTAGCTGTTACAATGCAAGAAAGTCACAACATTCCTAAGATGTGGTTTAACTTAAGTTTCAAGGTGTTTAATACTAGGATTGAAATCGTTACCTGGTATTGGCAGGAAATAAATTTGCAAGAATCTCAATAGTAGAAAGCTTGTAATTTCAAGGATAATAAATGTAGGGGAGATTCATGAGAGAGGACACCGCAGATTATAGGACCAAACAATGAATGTAGCAGGACTCATCCAGATCAAAGTAAAACGATCTTTTATTGTACTACAACTGTTTCACGCTAACTGCACTTCTACAGGTTTCAGTTAGCGTGAAACAGCTGTCGTCCCGCCCCTTCTGGGGGCGCCCTCTTCCATGAACACCTCATTACCCTGTGTTTGCTTTTATTGAAGTAACAATAAAGGATCGTTTGGTTGCATGGATTATCTTCATTCCCTGGGATTCTAAGTGAGCACCGCTCATGGTTGTGGTCATCTATGGATATCGTCTTCTGTGAAAATCCTGCCAATGGTATGTGATTACCCTGCCGATATTGCCGCTCCTTTGGGCCTTGTTTCTTTGCTTAGTTTTGATGAAAAAAATGATTGTGGTTAGATGGTGGAGCTCTCAGGCATATATGACAGGAGACAATATGACAAGGGGAGCAAATTGGATATATGACAAACCTCTTTTATTTAACACACCAATACGTGTTTCAACAATGTATTGTTGTTTTAAATAAAAGAGGTTTGTCATATATCCAATTTGCTCCGCTTGTCATATTGTTACCTGTCATATTGTGCTTGAGCGCTCCTCTATCTGACCACAATCATTTTATTCATCGATAACTCCCCTTCAGGAGTTTGTGGTTGGAGCTGCTGGCACTTGTGATGTCTATCTCCGAGTGAAGGACCTGCCATGACGTTAAAGTGACGCAGGAATCACATGATAGGACGCTTCCTCCGCATGACCAGCGCCAGGAAAGAGGCCGATGGGCCATCCTGGATCAAAGGTTCCTTCATGCAAAACACTGAGGTTGTGCAGGGGTGTGCAAGCATACAAGGTGAGCGGTTAATCCCCCCACACCTCGGCTAAGGTCACCACTTGACCACCAGGTACCTCTCATGTGTGCGCTCTCTGTTTTCTTATTCTATGCTTAGTTTTGGCAGATTATAGGAGTTTACACTTTACAGGTGAGAGAGAGGATTCCATTGATTACAGGATCTTACACTCTATAAAAGAGAGAGAGCCATGTTAATCATAAGAGCTTTCAGTCTGGGGAAAGTAAATTATTCTGCCATGCAAACTGTGCTCCTCTGGGAACTGCTCATCTGTGAAGGCCAAAGTACTGACCAGCTCTCTAATCTGCTAGATGTCATACCTGCAGGGAATTATAACGAGGCCTGCAAAGCAACTTAAAATGATGTTTGCTTGATCTTTGAAGCTTCACTGGGATAGTGACAGCAAGATTTATTTATTTTTTTTGCGAACTGCAAATGGAATCTGAATTCACATGTAAAATTTCAGGAAATTCTATTCGAACTTAATCAATTTGCTCATCTCTACTCATTTGTAAAATAAGGTTATTTTCTATCATTATAGACTACAGATGTACCAAGATCCAAACCACGATATTAATTTGCCTCCCTTGAGTTAACTGACAAATAGTAACACACAGAGACATCATGCTTTGCTGGCCACAGCTTTATTATTTCTCTATTTTCCTTCAAGAACTATTTAAACGACATAACATACGGAATCCATGAGGTATGAACCATTGGACTCTTGGAGGACATATCCGTCCTCGGCTCAATAGTCTCCAAGCATTGATTTTAAACTGCCAGTCATTTCCATAAAACAAAAAACTCATATCAGCGACACATATTGTACAATGGATAAAAGGGATGGAGGGTGAGAAACTCAGTCAGCAAGTACCAGATGGAAGGGGAAAAGCGCATCAACAGACCCTGTTTAAACACTGTTAGGTACCATTACAAACTTCCGGGTTGGGGATAGGAGAAGAGGGAGGAAGGAGGTGGATAACGCCTTATAACCTTATCCACCAACATTACTTAAAGAAGGGGCAAGACCTATGGCCCCGCTGCTACCAGGGCCTTATAAGCTATAACAAAAATCAACTCCTTCTTGCTGGGATTACCCAGACATATAAAGGGAGGAGCAGAGGGGAATTTACCATCACCCTCCTATCAATCTGAAGTCATGAATCCCTTCCCTAATTGTTTTGTAGTCCTAAAGACTCCAGACACATCCAGGACATTACCAACACAATGGCAAGAAAAGATTTTTGACTACAAGACCCCATGAAGTGACTGTGAACACCATATTTGCTTCATTGTTAGCTAAGACTCAATAACTCAATAATAACAAAGTCAAACTTTCCAGGGAAGCTGTTAGATCCCCTGGCACCACTCCCCCACTTACCTCTCCTGGGTCTGCATCCTCTCCTCCTCTACCGATTGGGCATCCGGCATCCAGGCGTGCTGTGTCTCGAAGCCATTGTTGGGTCCCCTTCCTGGCTGCTGACTACCGGGCTCACACATCAGCACAGTCATGAATCTTATCAGCGGTGTACTAGGCGCAGCCGCGTTTCTCCTCTGTGAATCTAAGGGCTGGCACGGCTCAACTTGACACTCCCCTTGACCAATAGCTATCCATCCTCCAGTATATCAGTCCACCTCCACTGCTGGGAGGTGCCTGATTATTGAGATAGTTAAACTTCTGGTTTGCTGGCAGTTGGTCAGGGCTCTTTGTGCTCTCCTCCGGTAGAACCATTCCTGTTCTCCTAGCCTTGGGCCCGATTACCTCGAATCCTCCTTAGCTATACCGCAGTATAGGCTAACCCTATGAGCCGCCCCCCCGGTACTAGCAGCTGTGGTATTTAGACCCCCTGGGCTTGCCCCTGACAATCCCTGTATAGGGGTTGGTTAAACTAGGACCAGCTCACCCAGGGGAGTTTGGCACCATGGCCCAGTGGGTCCACTCTATGGCGCCTACCCCGGAAACGTGACAGAATAATCAGGCCATGGACCCCGCTGGTACCTCGTACTCAGCGCAAAAGGAACTGGCCTATCTTCGGGAGAATCAGAACCATATTATGGCTTTTCTTCAGTCCATGGATACCCGGTTAGCCTCCCCCCAGACTTCCGACCCAGCGTCCGCCACTCAGCTTGCGAGCCTACAGCAGGAGCTGTCAGTGCAACGAGACACGCAGTCTTACATGTCCTCGGTGAACAATCGTCTGGTTTCCTTGCAGTCTACAAGAACGGCCTCATCTCAGTCCGCATTGTACGATTGGTCCCCGGGTGGTGTTCCTTACCCCCCACCTTGGAGAACCACATCGGTGACTCTAAGACATGCCGCGGATTCCTCAAGCAATGTAGCCTACACTTTGAACTGCTGCCACAGCAGAACCCCACCGATCAGGCCAGAGTGGCATTTGTGGTGCCCCACCTGGAGGGCAAGGCTCTGGCGTGGGTTAACCCTCTATGGGAATGTGATGACCCCATTGTCTCCCACTTGTCGACCTTTCTGGAGACATTCCGGAGGGTCTTCGACGAACCCGGCTGGGTTGCATCTATTACAGAGTCCCTTTTCAACCTCCATCAAGGGATACTCACCGTTGGGCAGCACCCATTCGCTTCCCCACACTCTCCTTTGAGTTGAGGTGGAATAACGAAGCGCTGACTGGAGCTCTCTGGCATGGCCTGTCCGGCAGGTTAAAGGATGAACTTGCGGGTTGGGATATCCCAGCGGAGCTGGAGGACTTGATCTCACTAGCCACTCGCATCGATTTGCGGTTCCAGGAGCGCTCCCGTGACTCTGCCAGGGAGAGGAGATCCGTCCGGCCGCTTCCCTCTGAACGCAGTCAGCCCTGTACATGGATCGTGGTGTCTGCCGCCGCCCCCTTTCCTGAACCTATGCAGGTGGATCGGGTCAGAATGGCTGAACGACGCTGAGAAAAGAGGCTGGCCTATGCCTGTATTGCAGAGACGCCTCCCATCAGCGGCGGTATTGTCCTGAAAGGCCAGGAAACTCCTCTGCCTAGGTCAAGTAAGAGAGGCCATCCTATGCGAGAGCGATGCCTCTCAACCCCTCACCCTGCCTGTGCAGGTGGTACGTCCGCAGAGACGCTTCTCTGAGTTAGCCTACGTGGATTCTGGGGCAGCAGGAAACTTCATTTGGCAAGAGGCGGTGACTCGGCTTGGAATCCCCGTAATACCTCTATTGATGCCTTGTGTAATCGCATTGGTGGATGGCAGACCGCTGCAGGAAATCGTCACCAAGGTGACAGAGGAGGTGGAGGTGCTGATCGGAGTTCTACACCGTGAAAAGATTGTCTTCTACGTCCTGCCTGGCCTCTCCCATGCCCTGCTACTCAGGCTTCCCTGGCTCCGAGCTCATGAACCTGTCCTGGGCTGGTGCTCAGGGGACGTGCTGAGGTGGGGCCATCTCTGCCACGAAAGGTGCCTGCAGTCCGTTCTGCCACCTGGTTCCCCACAACCGGCTTCTGTTCTTCCTGGTTTACCGGCTGTGTATTGGCAGTTTGAGGATGTCTTCAACAAAACGGAGGCAGAGGTCCTCCCGCCTCATAGGCCGTATGATTGCCCTATTGATCTTGTACCAGGTGCTATACCACCCAGGGGACGTATCTACCCATTGTCCCCAGCTGAGTAACAGGCCATGTCTGAGTACATCATGGACAATTTGGCCAGGGGCTTCATCCGAAAATCCATGTCCCCTGCTGGCGCAGGATTTTTCTTTGTGAAGAAAAAGAAGGGCACCCTTCGACCCCGTATAGATTACAGAGGCTTGAATGCCATCACCGTCAAGAACAAATACCCCCTGCTGCTGATTCCGGAGCTCTTTGACAGGCTCAAATGGGCTTGAATCTTTACGAAATTGGACCTACGAGTAGCCTACAACCTGGTTCACATACGTGCCGGAGATGAATGGAAGACGGCTTTGAACACCCGAGACGGCCACTATGAGTATTTGGTCATGCCGTACGGGTTGTGTAACGCCCCCGCAGTGTTTCAAGAGTTCGTCAATGACATCTTCTATGATCTGTTCTACACATGTGTGGTGGTATATTTGGACGAGATCCTCATCTTCTCCCCGGATTTGTCCTCTCATAGACGGGGGATGTGCGGCAAGTCCTCCTGCGACTGAGGAGGAATCGGTTGTATGCCAAGATGGAGAGATGTGTCTTTGAGCAGACCTCTTTGCCCTTCCTCAGATACATCATCTCTGATTCCGGATGGATCCTGAGAAACTCTCTGCCGTTCTGAAATGACCCCGTCCTGTGGGGACTAAGGCTATTCAGCAGTTCCTTGGCTTTGCAAATTATTACAGACAATTTATTCCCCATTTGTCGTCCTTGATCAAACCCATTAAGGCTCTCAACTGTAAGGAAGCAAAAGCCTGCAACTGGACCCCAGAGACTGAAAACGCCTTTTCCACCTTAAAGCACTCCTTCTCCGACGCTCCTACCGTGCACCGACCAGAGGTAAACAGACAGTTTATTGTATAGGTAGACGCCTCCTCCATAGGAGCAGGGGCTGTTGTCTCCCAGAAATCCTCTTCGGGTCGGTTAGTCACCAGCGGGTTCTTCTCCAAAGCGTTTACTACATCAGAGCGCAATTACTCAATCGGGGATCGTGAATTTGGCCATTTAATTGGCATTGGAGGAGTGACGACACCTCCTCGAGGGTGCCGTTCATCCATTCATTATCTTCATCGACCACAAGAACCTGGCTCATCACCAGTCCGCCCAGAGGCTCAACCCCCGGCAGTTCCAGTGGTCCCTGTTCTTTGCCCGTTTCAATTTCGAACTGCACTTCCAGCCTGGCAGCAAAAATGTCAAGGCAGATGCCCTGTCAAGGTCCTTCCAGCCATCGGATGTGGAAGAGGAGCCCTTCCATATCATCGACCCTACCAAGATAATTACTGTGGTTCCCGTAGCTGGACTTCCACCGGGTAAGACCTTCGTAGCACATGATCAGAGAAAGACAGTCCTGTCATGGGGCCACTCGTCGAAAATTAACCGTCATGTTCGAGTTAAAAAGTCCCTCACTATTGGTGGCCTACTATCCGTCAAGACGTCCACGACATTGTTGCTTCATGTCCGTCTTGTCCTAGAAATAAGGTGTCCAGAAAGTTGCCGGCTGGACATCTCCTGCCTCTTCTGGTCACATTGGCTCCTTTGCGACATATAGCCATAGATTTCATTACGGATCTCACTTGCTCCTCCAGCTGTATGGTCATTTGGGTAGTCGTGGATCGCTTCTCTAAAATGGCTCACTTCGTTCGTTTTCCCAGTCTACCATCCGCTCCTGAGTTGGCCAAGATATTCATCGAACACATCTTCCAGCTCCACGGATTTCCTCACCATATCGTGTCCTATAGGAGAGTCCAGTTCAGTTCCCGGTTCTGGAGGGCGCTGGTCAAGCATATGGAAATCATGTTGGACTTCTCCTCTGCCTATCATCCTTAGTCCAACAGGCAGATGGAAGTGCATTAACCAAGTCCTCACCACCTATCTTCGGCACCTTGCCAACGCTCATCACAATAACTGGACCTGTCTCCTCCCTTGGGCGAATTTCGCTTACAGCAATCACTCTAGTGAATCGTCAGCTAAATCCCCTTTTGTCATGGTATTCGGGCAACACCCTGGTTTGCCTCTCCCGATTTCCTCAGAGTCCGGCAACCCAGCGGCTGATGCATTGTTCGTGGACTTCTCCAAGATCTGGAGAGAGACCAGAGACTCTCTTACACAAGCCTCCAGCAGGATGAAGAGACATGCCGATAAGAGACGTCTGGATTTTCCATCTTTCCTCCCGGGCAATAAAGTGTGTGAATTCAAAAGCACGGTCTCCTGTAGGGCGCTCTAATTAAGGCCAGGGACTCTGCTTGTGGAAAGTCCTTTTATTAGAAATCCTCCATCCGCAACGACATGTTTCGACGGTGTAGTACCGTCTTTCTCAAGTGGAATGGAGGTATAATGACAATTAAAACAATATATAGAGCAACTGAATATCTAATTGGACAACAATTATCTAAATAAAAACGCCCTCTTTTTTAACCTTTTGTGTCTCACACCCGAGGGTCCTGATAAAAAAAAATAATAAAAAAAATAAAAAATAAAATAAAATAAAAATATAAAAAAAAGTATAAAAAAAATAAATAAAATAAAATAAATAAAAAAAATAAATAAAAAAAATAATTAAATAAAAAAAAATAATAAAAAAAATAAAAAAAAATTAAAATAAAAAAAAATAATAAAAAAAATATATATATATATAAAAAAAAAAAAATCCTAAGCAACTCCTTCTTCATTAAATAATTATAGTGTTCCATCATCATATACTCTTATATACTCCTCAAAAACCATAATGCCATATAAAAAAATCTCTATAAAAAACACATTAAATACAATTTTACAGATAAAAGATTATGTATGTATATATAATCTTAAAAATAATATTATATTAAATTACACAAAAATATCAATAAAAATATATTAATAAATATATTAAAATGTTATTAAATATTCTTGAATAAAAATCAATATCAATAAGGATGTCCAAAATTATGTCTAAAAATGAATCAATATGTACGTGTGACAAAACTTGGATTGGAAATTGGATATAAAACCACAGATATTATACATGACAAAAAGATCCTATTTTATTTCCTGGACACTTTTTCTATTGTTAGGTTGAGGCCCTCTGGGTACAGAGTCCCCAATCTAAAAATCCAATAACTTTCTTTCTTCACAAGTCTACTTAGTCTCCCCTGACCCCCTTCAGGTATTTGATCAATTATAGTAAGACTCATCTTACTGGGGTCTCTTTGATGATACTTATCGTAATGTCGGGAGACACTATGTTGTTGAAACCTTGATCTAATATTTTGTCTGTGTTTGTTTAGACGATTGTGGGTTGCCTGTATCGTCCTCCCCACATACTGCAACCCACAAGGGCATTCCAATAAGTAAACTATATAGGACCCAGCGGCTGATGCATTGTTCGTGGACTTCTCCAAGATCTGGAGAGAGACCAGAGACTCTCTTACACAAGCCTCCAGCAGGATGAAGAGACATGCCGATAAGAGACGTCTGGATTTTCCATCTTTCCTCCCGGGCAATAAAGTGTGTGAATTCAAAAGCACGGTCTCCTGTAGGGCGCTCTAATTAAGGCCAGGGACTCTGCTTGTGGAAAGTCCTTTTATTAGAAATCCTCCATCCGCAACGACATGTTTCGACAGTGTAGTACCGTCTTTCTCAAGTGGAATGGAGGTATAATGACAATTAAAACAATATATAGAGCAACTGAGTATCTAATTGGACAACAATTATCTAAATAAAAACGCCCTCTTTTTTAACCTTTTGTGTCTCACACCCGAGGGTCCTGATAAAAAAAAATAATAAAAAAAAATAAAAAATAAAATAAAATAAAAATATTTAAAAAAAGTATAAAAAAAATAAATAAAATAAAATAAATAAAAAAAAATAAATAAAAAAAATAATTAAATAAAAAAAAATAATAAAAAAAATAAAAAAAAATTAAAATAAAAAAAATAATAAAAAAAATATATATATATAAAAAAAAAAAAATCCTAAGCAACTCCTTCTTCATTAAATAATTATAGTGTTCCATCATCATATACTCTTATATACTCCTCAAAAACCATAATGCCATATAAAAAAATCTCTATAAAAAACACATTAAATACAATTTTACAGATAAAAGATTATGTATGTATATATAATCTTAAAAATAATATTATATTAAATTACACAAAAATATCAATAAAAATATATTAATAAATATATTAAAATGTTATTAAATATTCTTGAATAAGAATCAATATCAATAAGGATGTCCAAAATTATGTCTAAAAATGAATCAATATGTACGTGTGACAAAACTTGGATTGGAAATTGGATATAAAACCACAGATATTATACATCACAAAAAGATCCTATTTTATTTCCTGGACACTTTTTCTATTGTTAGGTTGAGGCCCTCTGGGTACAGAGTCCCCAATCTAAAAATCCAATAACTTTCTTTCTTCACAAGTCTACTTAGTCTCCCCTGACCCCCTTCAGGTATTTGATCAATTATAGTAAGACTCATCTTACTGGGGTCTCTTTGATGATACTTATCGTAATGTCGGGAGACACTATGTTGTTGAAACCTTGATCTAATATTTTGTCTGTGTTTGTTTAGACGATTGTGGGTTGCCTGTATCGTCCTCCCCACATACTGCAACCCACAAGGGCATTCCAATAAGTAAACTATATAGGACCCAGCGGCTGATGCATTGTTCGTGGACTTCTCCAAGATCTGGAGAGAGACCAGAGACTCTCTTACACAAGCCTCCAGCAGGATGAAGAGACATGCTGATAAGAGACGTCTGGATTTTCCATCTTTCCTCCCGGGCAATAAAGTGTGGCTTTCTTCCAGATATGTCAGGCTGAAGGTGCCATCCTACAATTTGGGGCCGTGTTATATCGGTCTCTTCAAAGTCCTGGGTCGTGTCAGCGATGTTGCCTACAAGATGACACTACCTGCCTTGCTTGTCTTCCCTAACTCCATTCATGTCTCGTTGTTGGAACCAGTGGTGCTTAATCACTATCATCCCTCCTCCAGCAGAATATCTATGAAGTCAGGAACATCTTTGCAATGAAGAAAAGTAGAGGCAAGACCCTCTTTCTAATTGACTGGGATGGCTTCGGTCCTGAGGAGAGGACCTGGGAGCAACGGGGAGAACATTGATTGATGCGCCGCGCATTCTGGTGAGATTCTTAGCATGCCTTTGGAGGTGGGGGCGTGAGAGAGGGGGTACTGTTAGGTCCCCTGGCACCACTCCCCCACTCACCTTTCCTGGGTCTGCATCCTTTCCTCCTCTATCGATCGGGCATCCGGCATCCAGGTGTGCTGTGTCTTCGTGCCATCGTCGGGTCCCCTTCCTGTCTGCTGACCATCGTGCTCACACATCAGCACAGTCATAAATCTAATCTTTGGTGCACTAGGTGCAGCCGTGCTCCTCCCCTGTGAGTCTAAGGGCTGGCACGGCTCAATCTGACACTGACAGGGGAAGTGACCTACATTGATTATCTCACGGTACCTGTTAAGAGTTGGGGTAGACACAAGTTAATAGGTCATTATTTAACTTCATGTATTGGAAGCTGGAAAAATAGGCAAAAGCAACAATATTAACAGCTAAGTTTAGGGCTGAATTGTAATGGCTAGGTCAGAGCATCTCCAAAGTAAGAGACTCAGTGTTCCCAGAATTAAATGGTTAGTACCTAGCAAAGGTGGTATAAGGAAGGACAAGATCTGGCAACAGGGTCCTATGTATTTACTCAATGATAGGGAATTTATTACATAAATTAATATATTTAATGAAAATAAAAATATATATTAATATTAGCTTGGTAAAATATAATATCAGAGAAATTTGCTCCTTTCTTCTCCAGTATTGATCTTTTACCTTCAATTAAGGGGTAAAATCTGTATTCTGTGAACACAGATTATTACACACTAGATGGCGGCCCAATTCTAAAGTATCGGGTAGTCTAGAATCCATATATAGTTTATTTACTAATAGTTACGGGAGTGCGGTGAAATGAATTGTGTGTATACAGGCGGCTCTGTGGGTAGCAGAGTATACGGTGCCTCAGTGGTTAGCACTGCGCGGTGGCTCAGTGGTTAGCACTGCACGGTGGCTCAGTGGTTAGCACAGTGCGATGGCTCAGTTGTTTGCACTGTGCAGTGGCTCAGTGGTTAGCAGTGAGTGCGGTGAAAGTGGTCAGCTCAGTCAGCGGAGTGCCGTGGGCAGAGTGGTGAGCGCAGTGCCGTGGGCAGAGTGGTCAGCGCAGTGCCGTGGGCAGAGTGGTGAGTGCAGTGCCGTGGGCAGAGTGGTCAGCGCAGTGACGTGGGCAGAGTGGTCAGTGCAGTGCCGTGGGCAGAGTGGTCAGTGCAGTGTTGTGGGCAGAGTGGTCAGCGCAGTGCCGTGGGCAGAGTGGTGAGCGCAGTGCCATGTGCAGAGTGGTGAGCGCAGTGCTGTGGGCAGAGCAGTGAGCGCAGTGCCGTGGGCAGAGCTGTGAGTGCAGTGCCGTGGGCAGAGTGGTCCGCGCTGCACTGTGGGCAGAGTGGTGAGCGCAGTGCCGTGGGCAGAGTATTCAGCGCAGTGCTGGGGGCAGAGTGGTCAGCGCACACACACATACACACATATACACATACACACACACTCCGCTATACTTACCACCGGCCCTGCGTGTTCCCTGCCACCTGGATCCTCAGTGGACATGTCGCCGCCCCTGGACAACTGGATCCAATATGGCATCCGGGAAGTTTCGCGAGACTTCCTGGACGCCATCTTTGAGAAAGCATGTCGCCGCCCCGGACGACTGCATCCAATATGGCATCCGGGAAGTCTCGCGAGACTTCCCAGACGCCCCATTGGATCCAGTAGTTCGAGGGCGGCGACATGTCGACTGAGGATGCAGGCGGCGTGTGCAGGGCCGGTAGTAATTATAGGTGTGTATAGGTGTGTGTGTGTATAGGTTAGTGTGAGTGTGTGTGTGTCCCCGCTTACGGCCGCCATCTTGCTTCACCCTCAACGGTTGTAAAGCTCCGGTGATGTCACCGGACAAAGTGACGGAAGTGACTTCGGCTTTTATATATTAGATTACGGAGAGGAAATGACAGTTAGTACTAATAAGGTTCTATGGAGAGAGAAGGGGTATTGGGAGTTGCTGGAAGAAGACAAAGATGCTGAAACATCACCTGACACATGTCACAGTTCTTCATAGATCTGTATAAACACCAATTGTCTCCTATCTCAGTTCTGGAAAAATCTATATTCACTGAAGACACATTTGACCCATGAATTGAGAATTTGAGGAAAATAAGGCTAGGGTCACATCTACGTTTTTATTTTTACAACCTGATCCGGTTTTGAGCTTTCAAAAAGCTCAAAACCGGATCAAGAAACGCTCCTCATAGGAGCCAATGCTAAACACCGGATTGCTTCACAAGCAATCCTGTGTCCGTCTCCGGCTCTGCAGCCTGCGTGAAAAATCAAACAAGCTGCAGTTTTCGGTTTTTTTGGAAAAATGTGTGCAGAATACCACACTCCAGCAACCGGATTGCTCAGGATGTGCAATCCTGAGCAATGCGGCTACTGCATAGTTTGCTCATCCCTGCTGCTGCTGCAGGGATGAGCAAACTGTTTTATGTATTGTAAAGCGTTAAATTTAATAAATAAATGATTGCTTGATGTCTCTAGGGGGGGCTTAGTCCCCCTAGAGACCGTACGCCCACTCAGGTCGGCTTCTCCTGCAATGTCCACATGTGACGGGCTCCTCATAGCTCCGTGCATGACCCCCAAACTCACCCCCCCCGTATCTATATAGAGGGGTCCCTGCACCCCTCTTGTCTAGCTCTTCCTTTTTATGACAAAAACTAATTAATACAGTAGAGAATTAAGTTCATATTTATGTGCTGTCCAGGCACTTTCATTTTGAAGCCATAGGCAGGGCTGTGTGCTGATGCTTCCGCCCGCTAATTAATTATGCCTGCCCCCTCTGGCCTTGCTTCTGTGTTGAGAGGGAGGCCGCAATTATGAAAGGGGCGGGACTAACATCGCGTCATACCGATAGCCCCGCCCCTATCATGACGCGACCTCCCTCTCAACACAGAAGCAAGGCCAGAGGGGGCGGCCATAAGTAATTAGCAGGCGGAGGCAGCAGCACACAGCCCCGCCTATGGCTTCAAAATGAAAGTGCCTGGACAGCACGTAACTATGAACTTAATTCTCTACTGTAATAATTAGTTTTTGTCACAAAAAGGAAGAGCTAGACAAGAAGGGTGCAGGGACCCCTCTATATAGATACGGGGGGAGGTGAGTTTGGGGGTCATGCACGGAGCTATGAGGAGCCCGACGCATGTGCACATTGCAGGAGAAGCCCACCTGAGTGGGCATATGGTCTCTAGGGGGACTAAGCCCCCCTAGAGACATCAAGCAATCATTTATTTATTAAATTTAACACTACAGCAGCAGCAGGGATGAGCAAACTATGCAGTAGCCGCATTGCTCAGGATTACACATCCGGAGCAATCCGATTACTGGAGTGCGGTATTCTGCACACATTTTTCCAAAAAAATGTGTGTAAGGGCAATTGCGTTCACCGCATCAGGATCTGGATGCGGTGAACGCAATTGCCTGCCCAAATGTGACCCTAGCCTAAATGTTCAGTCCTGAAGTAGAAAAAAAACAGATATTTCTAGTGCAGCACAAATTATACAGAAAGGCTGGGGTCACACTTGGCATGAGTTTTTTTAGTGCCTTTAAAAAAAGCATGCGTTTCTGCATGCGTATTTTCATTTCAGCATGCCTTTTTTAAGGTGTCTGATGGCACCCTGCTCTTTAGCATGCGTTTTTAAATCAGCACCCAAAAATAGTGCATGCACTATTTTTTGGTGGTGCTTTAAAAACGCGTGCATTTTTTTAACATGGGCCCCTATGGAAAACGCATGCGTTTTTGGATGGTACTAAATGGTACTAATTTTTGCGCAAAAAAACGGATAGACTAAGTACCCTGTATTTGTTATACTATTTTTTATACTGCATTAGCATTTAATACTTTTACTGCAGTGTACTGTTGTTTTTGGTCGCATTTGGCTTTTTGGTCTCCAAATATGTTGGCGGTGTGAACATGTTCTTACAGACTTGTTCTCTGTGTGCAGGACTCATTTGTTTCTAATTAAGTTGCCTCTTGCTTTGCAAGAGATGAAGTTCCCGCCCCTTCTCTGGGCCCTGCACACATAGAGCCCCGTCGCCTTCAGTCCATCTCAGACACAGGTCTTGCTGGATCCTGCTTACTGGTAAGTATACACACTAGTCAGGTTTTTTAATACAACAGTTAGGACCGCGTCAGAGATGGGTACACTTTGAAGTTAGTGACGTGGCTTGATATAACTTTTTTTGCGCAAAAAAACGGATAGACTAAGTACCCTGTATTTGTTATACTATTTTTTATACTGCACTAGCATTTAATACTTTTACTGCAGTGTACTGTTGTTTTTGGTCGCATTTGGCTTTTTGGTCTCCAAATATGTTGGCGGTGTGAACATGTTCTTACAGACTTGTTCTCTGTGTGCAGGACTCATTTGTTTCTAATTAAGTTGCCTCTTGCTTTGCAAGAGATGAAGTTCCCGCCCCTTCTCTGGGCCCTGCACACATAGAGCCCCGTCGCCTTCAGTCCATCTCAGACACAGGTCTTGCTGGATCCTGCTTACTGGTAAGTATACACACTAGTCAGGTTTTTTAATACAACAGTTAGGACCGCGTCAGAGATGGGTACACTTTGAAGTTAGTGACGTGGCTTGATATAACTTTTTTTGCGCAAAAAAACGGATAGACTAAGTACCCTGTATTTGTTATACTTATTTTTTATACTGCACTAGCATTTAATACTTTTACTGCAGTGTACTGTTGTTTTTGGTCGCATTTGGCTTTTTGGTCTCCAAATATGTTGGCGGTGTGAACATGTTCTTGCAGACTTGTTCTCTGTGTGCAGGACTCATTTGTTTCTAAATGGTACTAATGTACCATGTGTTTTTGCATGCGTTTTTGATGTCAGCTAATCACATAATTGCAAAAACGCACACAAAAACGCATGGTACTGTCACACATGCGTTTTTGCTATTAAGACATGCGTTTTTGCTATTAGGGCATGCGTTTTTAACATGGGGGCCTATGGGTGCGTTTTTACATGCGTTTTTTAAAACGCAGGTCTCCAAAAACGCATTGAAAAAACGCAAGTCTGACCCCAGCCAAAGACACATTGCTGGACACTAAAGAAAGACATCAGTACGGACATACCATTTTGGTCTCAGATTATGGGGTTGTGCAGTCACAGACCTGTCACAGTTCGCAGACTGACCTCTGTCCACCTTCAAAAATGCCATATGAGCATCAGAAGTTGAAGAAGGGAACTTGAATGAATCATATTTTCATCAATGTGTTGTGGACTGTTGGGTGACAGTGTGCTGTCTGCCTAATGATCAGATTGCTCGAGGATAGCCCATTATCAGAAAATAAGCCACAGGAGACAGTGTGATGCTTTGGGCTTGTTTTACTTACATATCTTGGACATTGCATTCATTTGGAAATTACTTTGACCTAAATCACCTATCTAAACATTGTTGCAGTTTGAATTGTCTCATGACACCAGTATTGCCTATAGGCATTGGCCTATTTAATCGGGATAATGTACCTTGCAACAATTGTTCAGGTATGGTTTGAGGCACATGATAAAGAATTTAAGATGTTGGCCTCCAAATTCCCCAGATCTCAATCCAATCAGGCATCTGTGGGATATCCTTCGAATAAAAATAAGTTCCACAATTGGATGTAATTAAAAGAAATTTCAGGAGCTGTGGTATGATCAGACCATGACCCTGTATGGTCAGACTTTGCCATTACACAGTACATAACAGGGACACATATATAAGATTATCTCAGCACAGGAGATGTGGTATGATCAGACCATGGCCCTGTACGGTCAGACACATCCATTACACAGTGCATAGCAGGGACACATATATAAGATTATCTCAGCACAGGAGATGTGGTAGGATCAGACCATGCCCCTGTACAGTCAGACTTTGCCATTACACAGTACATAACAGGGACACATATATAAGATTATGGCAAGGGTCACACTTAAAACTTGAATTGCATTCACCGCATCCAGATCCGGATGCGGTGAACGCAATATCAGTCACACACATTTTTTTTCCAAAATGTGTGCAGAATACCGCACTGCAGTAACCGGATTGCTCAGGATGTGTAATCCTGAGCAATGCGGCTACTGCATAGTTTGCTGATCCCGGCTATTGCCGAGATGAGCAAACTGTACTATCTATTGTAAAGAGTGAAATTTAATAAATAAAAAAATGCTTGAGGTCTCTAGGGGGGGCTTAGTCCCCCTAGAGACCGGACGCCCACTCCGGTGGGCTTCACCTACAATGCCCCCATGCCACGGGCTCCTCCGAGCTCCGTGCATGTCCCCAAACTCCACCCCCCCGTATCTCTATAGAGGGGTCCCTGCACCCCTCTGTTATAAGTCTCCCTATTTGTGGGCAAAACTAAGTCTTACTGTACATAATTCGGGTCATAGTTACGTGTATTGTCATGAAGAATCATTATCACTCCATGGGTGGGTTTCCTGTGCTGCTGCCTCCGCCCACAAAATCATGATGCCCGCCCCTGTGGCCTTCTTCCTGTGTTGTCCGGGCGGCCGTGTCATGAAAGGGGCGGGGCTAAGTTCATGTCATACCGATAGCCCCACCCCTCTCATGACGCGGCCGCCCGGACAACACAGGATGAGGAGATGTGGTATGATCAAATCATGTCTCTGTACAGTCAGACCCAGCCATGACACAGTACATAGCAGGGACACATATATAAGATTATCTCAGCACAGGAGATGTGGTATGATCAGACCATGTCACTGTGCGGTCAGACACAGCCATTACAGTATATAG
Organism: Allobates femoralis; assembly: GCA_033576535.1. Lineage (NCBI taxonomy): Eukaryota > Metazoa > Chordata > Amphibia > Anura > Aromobatidae > Allobates > Allobates femoralis. The sequence continues at coordinate 510,333,745 of JARQOC010000001.1, read as the reverse complement.
CAGGGACACATATATAAGATTATCTCAGCACAGGAGATGTGGTATGATCAGACCATGTTCCTGTACGGTCAGACCTGGCCATTACACAGTACATAGCAGGGGTACATATATAAGACTAGTGTCACACTTGCATGTGTTTTTTAAGGTTGCTTTTTGCAGCCTGCGATTTTGGGCTGCGTTTTTGCTGTTAGGTCTGGAGCAGCCTTAAAAAACGCAAGCAAAAACGCATTTGAAAGCGCATGGTACCATTTTGGGCATTTTCGCATGCAGTTCCCATATGACCCATGTTACAAAAATACATGCGTTTTTGAAAAAGCACCAAAAAATGCATCATGGTGGATTTTTTGGTCCTGAGCCAAAAACGCATCCAAAAAAAACGTATGGCACTTTAGCGTTTTTGCCATTGGGGCATGCGTTTTTTGTATTGAGGCCTATGGATGAGATTTTGCATGCGTTTTTCACAAAAGACAAGTGTGAAAAATGCATGTAAAATTGCATCCAGCCCTCAAGTGTGACCCTAGCCTAAGATTATCTCAGCACAAAAACATTTCTTATAAACACACTCAATTGTGGAAATTATTATTATTTCAAGATCTATTGATTAAAATTAAATTAGTGGGAAAATCCCTTAAAAAGAGAATCTGTAAGCTCGTTCCACCCCCCTAACCTATCACTACCTGTCCCTGCACCTTGGTAGCTGATCCCTAACCATCCCACTCTATGCTCAATGTGCCTTATAAAGTTTAAGAAAAATGATTTACAACTTACAAGCAGTCTCCATCCAGAGACTGGAAAGGCGGGCTCCGGGGCACCTTTCCTTGCTGGTTTTCAGCACGCCTTACTGGGCGTCATCAGTCTTTCTGTTGTTCCACCTCTTCTTAAAATTCCTGCCTCCTCTGCTACTATCATGAGCCAGCCGGAACATCATATCTGGCCCAGTGCATTGTGGGGCCTTATGACGTGTACGGCATAGCTTCAATATGCACACTGCACATGCACCAGAGTCGGGCCATACCAAGTAATCAGCCTCTCATCTCTGCCAAACCCTTCACTGGCTTCCTATTGTCCAAAGGCTTTATTTCAAAACCCTATCACATACAAAGCCATCCACAACCTTTCTCCTCCATACATTTGTGACATGGGGTACTTACATACACGCAACCTTCAATCCTCTCAAGATCGTCTCTACTCCCCTCTTATCTCTTCTTCCCACAACCGCAAGATTTCTCCCGTGCTTCCACCATAATTAGGAACTCTCTGCCTCAACACATCAGACTCTCGTCCACTGTGGAAACCTTCAAATGGCGCCTGAAGACCCACCACTTCCGACAAGCCTACAACCTGCAGTGAACCTCAATCTACTGAACCACTGCATGACCAGCACAGCCCGACCCTCTTCTAGTGTATCCTCACCCCTCCCTTGTAGACTGTGGGCCCTCGTGGGCAGGGTCCTCTCTCCTCCTGTACCTGTGTGGGCCTTGTATTGCCCATGTTTATTGTACTTGTCTATGTATGCCCCTTTTCACATGTAAAGCGCCATGGGATAAATGGTGCTATAATAATGAATAAAAATAATAATAATTATTAGGATTCCACTGCCATCCACAATAGCAGGCAAATGAACTAAAAAGTGAAGCTCCTTCATTTGTTTTAGCTCCTAGATACTGCATCAATAGTGTTACATTTCTGGTATCAGTGTTCCCATTTATCCCTTATACTTTTTAGCAGATGTAGGGATCTGTTGAGCTTGCCACTGATTACTCAGGCACAGAAGCTGTACCCACAATATCAGCATGATATATACAGTTGTGGCCAACAGTATTGACACCCCTGCAATTCTGTCAGATAATACTCACTTTCTTCCTGAAAATTATTGCAATCACAAATTCTTTGGTACTATTATCTTCATTTAATTTGTCTTCAATGAAAAAACACGAAAATAATTGTCCTAAAGCCAAATTGAATATAATTCCACACCAAACATAAAAAAGGGGGTGGACAATAGTATTGGCACTGTTAGAAAAATCATGTGATGCTTCTCTAATTTGCGTAATTAACAGCACCTGTAACTTACCTGTGGCACCTAACAGGTGTTGGCAATAACTAAATCACACTTGCAGCCAGTTGACATGGATTAAAGTTGACTCAACCTCTGTCCTGTGTCCTTGTGTGTACCACATTGAGCATGGAGAAAAGAAAGAAAACCAAAGAACTGCCTGAGGACTTGAGAAACCAAATTGTGAGGAAGCATGAGCAATCTCAAAGCTACAAGTCCATCTCCAAAGACCTGAATGTTCCTGTGTCTATCGTGCGTAGTGTCATCAAGACGTTTAAAGCCCATGGCACTGTGGCTAACCTCCCTAGATGTGGCTGGAAAAGAAAAATTGATAAGAGATTTCAATGCAAGATTGTGTAGATGGTGGATAAAAAACCTCGACTAACATCCAAATAAGTTCAAGCTGCCCTGCAGTCCGAGGGTACAACAGTGTCAACCCGTACTATCCGTCTGCGTCTGAAGGAAAAGGGACTGTATGGTACGATACCCAGGAAGACCCCACTTCTTACCCCGAGACATAAAAAAGCCAGGCTGGAGTTTGCCAAAACTTACTTGAGAAAGCCTAAAACGTTTTGGAAGAATGTTATCTGGTCAGATGAGACAAAAGTAGAGCTTTATGGGCAAAGGCATCAACATAGAGTTTACAGGAGAAAAAAAGAGGCATTCAAAGAAAAGAACATGGTCCCTACAGTCAAACATGGGGGCACTGGACTGCTTGACTGTGTGCATGGCATTATGAAGTCTGAAGACTACCAACAAATTTTGCAGCATAATGTAGGGCCCAGTGTGAGAAAGCTGGGTCTGCCTCAGAGGTCATGGGTCTTCCAGAAGGACAATGCCCCAAAACACACTTCAAAAAGCACTAGAAAATGGTTTGAGAGAAAGCACTGGAGACTAAGGTGGCCAGCAATGAGTCCAGACCTGAATCCCATAGAACACCTGTGGAGAGATCTAAAAATGGCAGTTTGGAGAAGGCACCCTTCAAATATCAGGGACCTGGAGCAGTTTGCCAAACAAGAATGGTCTAAAATTCCAGCAGAGCATTGTAAGAAACTCATTGATGGTTACCGGAAGCGGTTGATCGCAGTTATTTTGGCTAAAGGTTGTGCAACCAAGTATTAGGCTGAGGGTGCCAATACTTTTGTCTGGCACATTTTTGGAGTTTTGTGTGAAATGATCAATGTTTTGCTTTTTGCTTCATTCTCTTTTGTGTTTTTTCATTGAAGACAAATTAAATGAAGATAATAATACCAAAGAATTTGTGATTGCAATCATTTTCAGGAAGAAACTGAGTATTATCTAACAGAATTGCAGGGGTGTCAACACTTTTGGCCACAACTGTATATTAGTTATACTTACAAGCACTCTGCTTTGACAGATATATAAGTTAAGAGGTTAAGTAATCAATTGATATTTGCACCTCTGCAGGGCCAAACATAACCTATGGCAAGGTATGCCCCAAATAACTGGCCAATAACTACTTTAGGTCTGACAATGTAGGGATACAACTATATGGATGGCCAGTTTTGAGTAGTGACATCACGTTTATAAATTCTGTTCATTGATTCAGGTCCAGAGATATGAAAGCTACTCTCCAACTTTTTTCAACATGTGTCCTAAAAATCGACAATACCCTAAACTTGGCTAACACACTGTATTTCAGTCATACATTATCTTATATATAGTTACCAAAAAAATCGGACAGCACTCCTTGTTGCAAACCATGCTTTTCTTTATTGGCTGAATACTGCTGGACCTCTGCACCCGAAGTGAACTGTTCCTAGTGCTGCTTTCAATTTTTGCTTATTATCTTATATATATATATATCTATTATTACAATCTGAAACTATTAAACCTGCACTGTGTACGGCCCTCGAGGCCTGGAGTTGCCCACCCTGACTTAGACGCTCCTAACCAATTCATTACCTGCATTAAAGGCAGCTATCTTAAATTGTTCTAGAATAAACATATAACTCAAACTAGGTGAAAAAATAAACACAAACCTCTGTCCAAACCTCAGAAAAAATATAGACCCTTTTATTTTACTAATTAAGTGGAGCTTTAAATGTAAGTCATATCATGTCATATACTCACCTACCATCTTCATTTTTTATTGCCTCCGCTCCACTCAGTCTCCTGTGCTTTGTTACCTGCCAGTAGCTCCAGTGTATCATGGAGTGCACCTGACGTGACAACTCACTCTATCTCTATAGGAGCATCATTCTGGCCACATGCTGGCCCTCATAGAGATGCAACTTGTGATGTACAGTAACTTATGACTTCTAGACTGTCAGATGTTACGGGCACAAGACATGGCCATGGAACAAGAGAGGCGCCAAAAACGAAGAAGCCACCGAAGTGGGAGTATTACACCGGGTTGAAGGAGGCTTACATTTAAAGCGTCACTCCAGGACTGCAAAAGCATCAAACTCTGGAGCAGTGCCTCTAAAGACCAGATCCTAGACCTGTCCTCCTAAATAAATATAGACAATATATAGAGACCCTAGACTGAATCCTAGAAAACAGACCCCTAAAAAAATGGATTGGATAACTAAAGTGCAGCTGGGTAGAAAACAATCAGTGTAAGGGGAACAGCGCTAAACCAGTGCTCCCGTACATAACGGTACATCTATGCAGTGTTGGGAAGAGATGTTGAGGTCAGGCAAAGTTTGAGAAACTTTATGATGTCTCAGTAATGTCTCTGTAGCCAGGCAGGATATTTTGTACTAATGAACTTGTCTTTTCTAAGTAATTTGTTGGCTGTGGATTAATTTGTATATTGTTTATCTCTCAATTAATAGCTGCATTAAAATATTACCTCCCCTCAAGTGTAGAACTCATGTGTAAAATAATGTAGCTCAGAGCTTTTCCAAATAATTATATTAATGGAACAGTGAAAAAATATATCACAAAATAAGCAAATGATGAATGTGTAGAATCTGGTAAGCACCAAGTGTGAAGGAATCTGTATGATTCCTCTTGTAAATTAGACACCTTCAATAACGTTCCTTCTAAATTGCCGGCTCCCTCACTTATTTCTTCCTGTCTTGACCTATTTACGTTTGTGTCTATTATCACTCAACCTTTTACTCATTACATGATGCAGAAGCAAAGAATATTATATAACAGATCTTCAAGGTCATCTGATGTCACCGACAATATGTTTCATAAAATGTGCGGCAATCAGGCTTTCTGAGCAACAGATCCCATGGGTATTCTCCTCAATATTGGGCTCCGTGCTCTGTAAGGCCACCCAGACTATGCCATATGTCTGCTGCATTGTTTCACTAGATCTCTTGATCATTTAATATCCTAAGCTAGTCAATAAAAACAATTTTACACAACAATCTAGTGCAGACAATTGTTCCTCATCCACCCTCCGGTAGGAATTGTTTATCTGTGAGTGGTTAGGCTTTATATTTATTGACATCTTGGTATAAAACTGTTTCTACATCTCATGAGAATAGCAAAAGCAAGTTTAGCTTGAGTTTTGTTATTTATCTTGTCAATTTATAGTAGTAAAAAGCCAGTCTGTCAGGCAACAGTATAACCAAGAAATGGGGCCGGCGTCTGAGACCTGCAGCTATTAAAGAGATGTACGCATAGGAGACAAAGTAAGATATGTGTTCATTTTATTTACTATCTATCTATCTATCTATCTATCTATCTAAAGCGGCCATCACACGCTACGATATCTTGAAAGATATCGCTTGAACGCGCCAGATTATACATCGCTTGAACGATGTCTGTGCGTGTGACGGCAAGATACGACGAACGAGAAATGATAACATCGCAAAATCGAGATCTGAGCTCCGGACCTCAAATCTTGCGATGAACGATTCAACAATCTGCTTCATCGTGGTGTATAACACCACGATGAACGATCTCCCAGCGGCAGAGCTTATGCTGGGAGATTGTAACTATGGTACACGTCGGGTTACTAAGTGATGCGCAGCGCCTAGTAACCTGATGTGTACCATAGTTACCAGCGATCTCGCTGGCCCACATCGCTGGTGAGTCTGTCTGTGTGACATCTCACCAGCGATGTGAACGATATTGTTAGCGATCGCGCGTGCACGTGATCGCTAACAATATCGCTCACGATGTCGACATGTGTGACGGACGCTTATCATGTATCTATCTATCTATCTATCTATCTATCTATCTATCATGTATCTATCTATCTATCTATCTATCTATCTATCTATCTATCTATCTAATTCAAATGAGCTTTATTGAAAGGTCTTTTAAATCAGCATTTTTCGCTGATTGCGACAGATTTACCGTATATACCGCATCTGCTATCTAATGGCCGCACTTGTGGCACACTTGCGTCAAGCCCCATGCATTGCCATAAGTGCGCCGCAAGTGCAGCCGTTAGATGGCAGATGTGGTATATCTGCCGGATCTGCCGCAATTTGAAAAAAATGCTTATGTTAAAAGGGCCTAAGTACATGTTAGCATTGCCAAAGCAAATGGTTAAGGCCCTGACTTGCCTGCGAGTATCAAAAACCCCATATGGCTGGTCCCTTAACATGCCCAGGTGTCCAAAGATGGTGGCCACCTAAGTAAGTGTGCATACATGCCGCACTTGCTCAGGTGGTGATGTGTCAGTACTGGCGGCTTTTGGCAGAGATTTTGGGTGGAAGCAGCTTTAGGCAGCTTCGGCAGTATTGTGAAAAGTGCTAGTACTGCCAGTGGGTGCCATATTTGCACATCTATCTCTTTCCGTCCGCCCCTGTGTGCTTTCTCTGCCCCCCTGTGTGTTCTCTTTGCCCTTCTTGTGCATTCTGTGTGTCCCCTGTGCGCACTCTGTGCCCCCCTGTTTGCACTCTGTTACCCGCCTGTGTGCTCTCTGTGTCCCACCTTTGCACTCTCTGTGCCCTTCTGTGAGAATAAAAAATATCCTGGTCATGAAGGTGAAAACTGTCTGGGTGGTGAGGGGTTTAATGTTTGCTCAACAACATTTAGGCAAGTCTGTGGAATACTAGGTCAGATGAGACCAAAATTGAAGTCTTTGGATTTAATAATACATCCCATGTTTGAAGGTCTTTCACACCTTACCAACAGTGAAGATTGAAAGTGGAAACATCACGTGTTGTGGTTGTTTATCTGCATTCAGAATAATTGAAAGAAGGATCAATATACAATATACAAGTGTTGCAGAGAAGGGGATGACCACTCAGTGCATTGCGGTGCTATCAGAGTTTACATAGGTGAATGAGGGTGGGTGGTCATATTGGGGACTTGGGAGGGCTTGTTGGAGACTGGGAGGGTGGGCCTGCTGGGGACTGGGGCATGCTTGTAGGAGTCAGGGTATAAACAACAAGCTGTGATATTAGAGAGACGCTCTAAAACAAACACACCTCTAGTCGGGGGTTGAGCTGCTCCTCTACATGCCAAACTGTCATATGTAGGTAACTATGCAAAAGGGTGTAAATTACAAACTGATAGCATTTTGCAGCCTAAATATACACATAGAGTTTATAAAAACCCGGACAACCCCTTGAACAAAATACATTGAGACTTGATTATGAAGCATCATACAAAGACTCTAAGGCATGAATCTGCATCACATAATGTAGGATACACTGAGACTCTAAGGTATGAAGCTGTATCACATACTGTAAAATGCGCTGTAAATGCAGTATAAAGCTGCATCACACAAGCTACTCTGAGACTTTGCAGTATAAGGTTGCATCACACAGAATACACTGGAATATGAAGCTGCATATACACAGTACACTGAGACTCTGTTGCTTGGTGACTGATATTTGTGTTGGAGTTAGGAAGGTTCTTATCAGCAGTGGTGTATCTAGGCTTTCCGGTACCCAGAGCAAGAATTCAGTTTGGCGTTCCCCAAGCTGTCTGAGTAGTTGTCATGTGACCAATCATTCATATGTGATTTGCACACTTAGCCTAGGGTCACAACACAAGACCAAGCGCTAAATACTTAGAAATTTTCGCCACAGCACATAGCAGTAACGCTATGTACTGCCAGGCGACGCAGCCCCCTAGTAACCCACTGCTTACCTTAGCAGCCGGCGACACACAAAGCTCCAGGATGTGCGCTTTAGCTGAGTGCACCGGAAATGTGTCCTGCAGCGTTTTCCTGTGCACTGTTGAAAAGTACACATCCTGGAGCTTTATGTGTGTCTGACTGCTTAGGTAAACAGCGGGTTACTATGGGGCTCTGTTGCCTAGGAGTGCATAAAAGCTATGCGCTGCGGCAAAGATTTCTAAGTATGTAGCGCTTCCGTCATCCTAGGGTCACAACGCAAATGTGACCCTAGCCTTACAGTCAAGTGCTGATGAGCTGTTCTTCCTATTTCTCTCAATGTTCATTGAAAAACAAAAGCAGAAAGAAAAGCCAGTTGTCACATGACCGCAACTTTGAAAATCAAACTTTGGTGGAGTGGCTATGTGATGACTGCTGGAACCAGAAAGCAGAGCTGAATCCTGACTGTATCTTACCCACTGTTAGAACTAACCATTTGACAGTGCTTCATTTTACAATTGACGGTGTCATGAGATCTTAGTCAGGACATGCTCCTCTCTGGCACCCCCTTATCCTGCTGGCCAAACACGGTATTGACAGAGGATAAGCAAGGGAGCCCAGCTGCCCTAAGTTATTCCATCTACTGCGGCATGTGATGTGATGGGATGTATATATACCACCAGTTCCTGCCAGAAACATATATATACCTCGATCCAGTCACCCTCAGGCCCACAATATCACATAAATACAAAAAAACTATGCTGCCACCACTGATCTCTTTCAGGTTGTAATTTTTTGGTAATGTGAAATAGCGGGGATGCGTATCAGCTCGTCATAGAACAGGAAGAACAAATCTAAGCAAATTTATAGTTTACTCCAAAAGGTTGGCAGTGTTTACAATAAGATATACAAGATATTACAAAAGAGACAATTTACATATACTGTATGCATAAAACACTTATTAAAATAAAAGGAATTAAAATAAGAAAGACTAAAACCTATGCCATGCGGTGGCTGTCAGCAGATTTCAAGGGGGAAGGCACCCCGGAGATGGGTTAGGATTCCGCCCTCACAGCATAGAGTGTTGCTACGTCCTTCATTTGAGTTGGAATGAGCCCAAAATGGACGCTTTGGTTTTATGTAATGAGGCAGAAAAAGAGAAGATTCCCACTTTGGTTACCTCACTGACGTTGTCTCTGATCAGATTCATTCTCTTTCTTTTCTTTATTTTGTTCAGACGCCATGATGACTTTGAACATCTACAGCTTGTCTCTGCAGACTTCCATATCCTCTGATCTTCTTCAGCACATGACAAAATTATAGATGTAAAAATAGTAGAATGGTTATAATGCTTCTGAATAAAAATATCTTCCCTTCACTGTGATTCTGAACAAATAGTTATCCATCATTGTGTTCCCTGCACAAAATATGACGCACACACTGTTCCTCTTATAGTACGTGCTCTCCACATTACCCTCTCCTTTCCATACTGAACCCCCTCTTCACATTGTCCTCTCACAGTGCTCCTCTGTACTGACCAAACTTTATATTGCGCCACCTCATCACCCTTGCCCTCCCCGACATACTGCTCCACTTGCTATGGCCTCAAACTATCTACTCATTCTGCCCCCTCTCAATATCTACGCCCACTACCTAGTCTCTATTCTCTGTTTTCTATCCCGCACATTTTTATAATCCCATACTGTCTTCTTACTATCTCTGCACTCATCCCCCCTCACTCCTCATACTATTTCCACGCCCATCTACAGTCATTCCTTATACTGTGTCCACAAACATTCCCCCCTCACTCTCCATGCTGTGTCCGCATACATTCCTCCCACCCTTTGTGGCAATACATCTTCCTTAAAAATGTTCCCCCTTCCTGCGATTACAGTAAACCTTTGGTGTCTTCAGCTCCTCTTATTACCACCAACGCGGTCAGGGGCCATGATGTCAGCAGCTGTCATTAACCCCTTGTATTACCTTTATTGCCACTGCCCCAAGGAGAATTGTGAAGAGCCAGGAAAAGCGCCTGAATCTGGCACTTCTAATGACTGTTCCAAATTCTGGGGCAGTTGCAGGCTGCTATTTTTACCCTTGGGGGGTCAATAACTATGTGCCTCCACAGGATGACAATAGCAACTCCTAGCCTTAATTTGGGCTGAGTATCAAATTGGAGGAGACACCACAACGCTGTTTTTTCTTAATTATTAATTTAAATAATTAAAAAAACCATGGGGGGTCCAAGTATTTGATACTCAGCCGATAAATAGTGCACGGCTGGGGGCTGCAGCTGTCCACTTTATTTGCTCTGAGAATAAAAATACTGGGGACTCATACAAATTTTTTTTAAGTTACTTATTTTTATACTCATATGACAAGAGATTTGTTGCCATACACTAATGTATATGGAAACCAATCATAGACACCGGAACAGATTCTGGGGGCACAGTCTGACTGCAAAAGCCTATCACAGACGCTGTCACAAAAAGTGGGTGTCTGTGATTGGCCATTGCAGTCAGTGCAGTGAATTTTCATGAGCCATAATGAGCAGATCCATAATCATGTGTAACCGCAGCTCCGGAGACTGATAAGTATATTTCTCCTGCTTTAATCACTTGCTTATTTTTTTATATTTACAGTCCCTCTAACCAAAGCAAAACAGTAACATGAAATTCTCAGGGAAGCCCGTGCACGAACACTAGGTAATTGGTATGGTCCCCGAACTTTACAGTTCAGGTTATCCCATCACTAGCTACAAGTCCAGCTCCAGAGATCTTGATGTTCCTTTGTTCATGGTGTGTAACATAAAGAAGTTTACAACCCATGGAACAGTAACTAATCTGCCTGGATGTGGACAACAGAGAAAAATTGGTGAAATGTTGCAACTTAGGATAGTTCAGATTGTGGATAAGCATCCCTAATCATGTTCCAAAGAAAATGAAGCTGTCCTGCAGGCTCAGGGTGCATCATTGCCTCTGCAAAGTAACATAGTAACATAGTAAAATAGTATTAAAGGTTGAAGGAAGACTTTAAGTCCATCTAGTTCAACCCATAGCCTAACATGTTGATCTAGAGGAAGGCAAAAAAAAAACCATGTGGCAACACTAAGCTCCACATTGGGGAAATAAATTCCTTCCTGACTCCACATATGGCAATCAGACTAGTTCCTTGGATCAACACCCTATCAAAGAATCTAGTATATATAACTGGTAATATTATATTTTACAAGAAAGGCATCCAGGCCCTTCTTAAATGTTAGTAGTGAGTCACTCATTAGAACATCATCTGGCAGAGAGTTCCACAGTCTCACTGCTCTTACAGTACAAAATCCGCATCAATGATTATGATTAAACCTTCTTTCCTCCAGACATAGAGGATGTCCCCTTGTCCCAGTCTCAGGCCTATGAGTAAAAAGATCATTAAAAAGTTCTCTGTACTGTCCCCTCATATATTTATACATTATTATAAGATCACCCCTAAGCCTTCATTTTTCCAAACTAAATAACCCCAAGTTTAATAACCTGTCTTGGTATTACAGACACCTCAGTCTTCTAATAACTTTGGTCACTCTTCTCTGTACCCGCTCTAGTTCAGCTATGTTTTTCTTATACACCGGAGACCAGAATTGTACACAGTATTCTAAGTGTGGTCGCACTAGTGACTTGTATAGAGGTAGAATTATGTTCTCCTCATGAGCATCTTTTAATACATCCCATTATTTTATTTACCTTTGCAGCAGCTGCCTGACACTGAGCACTAAATGGGAGTTTGTCATCTACCCATACAGTGAATCAATATCTCACATAATTATCAAACCCACTTTCAGTCAGGTAATCAAAAAGTCCATAGGACACAAGGATGAATTTATAAAACATACACAATCTTTATTGAGGATTATTAATACAACAATTTAAAATCCTTCTGAATAATATCACAAATAACAAGGTGAATAATAGGACCATACGTATAAATTAGAGCCACTGGGTATCTATAGGCAAGTAAAACCAGTGCTATATCTGATGGTATATGTACGGGGATGATCCTGTGACCATATATGAGGCATACATGAGGACAGTACACTTAATTCACATTTAATGCCCTGGGATTTTTCCAAGATTTTTCTTATATATATATATCCCCATTTATCACAATTAGAATGAATTGTTAACAATCAGGCAATTATTACATGCAAACTTCCCTATACAATCGGGTTCATATCAGCCAATTGATAAAGGATGTATAACATTTCATATCTCATTATGGATTAACAAATAAGATTGGAAGCTTTCTCCTGGGCATTGCAGTTTGTATTAGCATTTATAGACCCCCCAATCCTCATTTCTGTATCCTATACTCTATACCATACACAACCATAGGGTGCACCTATATTGTATATATGGATCAATGGTGGGAGTATCAGGTATGGCACAAATCCATTGTATCACCACCCAAACTCCCCACCTGTATCCATTGCTATTATACACCCATGTGGTAAGGCCAGAGTACATGCATACAGATTCAGGGGAATCGAGAAATCACACACATAATGCACATGTGAATATTTCAGGACCAGGTCCACATACCTCAAGGTTGTTACTATCGGTCACACAGGACCTCCACCTTACCCTGACTACCCTTTGAGAAAGTCCGGTGTGACGAAACGCGTCAGGGTAAGGTGGAGGTCCTGTGTGACCGATAGTAACAACCTTGAGGTATGTGGACCTGGTCCTGAAATATTCACATGTGCATTATGTGTGTGATTTCTCGATTCCCCTGAATCTGTATGCATGTACTCTGGCCTTACCACATGGGTGTATAATAGCAATGGATACAGGTGGGGAGTTTGGGTGGTGCAATTAAGCATATACTTATACATTTTATTTCCTCTGCCCAAGTCCATGACATTTATCCCCATTAAAGCTCATTTGCCATTTATCAGCGCAAGCTTCTAGTTTACATAAATCTTCTTGTAATATAAAATTGTCCTCCTCTGTATTGATTACCCTGCAGAGTTTAGTGTCATCTGCAAATACTGAGATTCTACTCTGCATACCCCCTACAAGTTCATTAATAAATATGTTAAAAACAAGAGGGCCCAATACTGACCCCTGTGGTACCCCACTGTTAACTGTAACCCATTCTGAGTGTGTTCCATTAATAACCATCTTATTTTTCCTATCACTGAGCCAGTTCTTAACCCACTTACAAATATTTTCCCTTATCCACAATGCTCTAATTTTATGTATCAACTTTTTGTGTGGCACCGTATCAAAAGCTTTTGAAAAGTCCATGTACACCATGTCCACTGCATTTCTTTGGTCCAGTCCAGAACTTACCTCTTCATAGAAGCTTATCAGGTTAGTTTGACAGGAACAGTCCCTTGTAAACCCATGTTGATATTGGGTCATGAGATTATTTTTCTTCAGATACTCCAGTACAGCATCTCTTAGACAACCCTATAGGATTTTACCCACAGTAGAGCCAGTTAAGCTTACTGGCCTATTATTTCCAAGTTCAGTTTTTGTCCCCTTTTTGAATATTGGCACCACATTTGCTAAACGCCAGTCCTGTGGTACAGACCCTGTTATTATGGAATCTAAAAATGGAAAATAATGGGTTATCTATGACGGTGCTTAATTCCTGCAGTACTCTGGGGTGTATCCAATCCGGGCCTGGGGATATGTCAAATTTAGTGATTTTTAGAAGGTGCCGTACTTCCTGGTGGGTTAAGCAGGGTACATTTAATGGAGAGTTTTTGTTAACACTGACCATGTTGTCTGTCATGGGATATTCTTGTTTAAATACTGTTGCAAAAAGTAATTTAACATATTGGCTTTTTCCTCTTCCTCATCCACCATTTCACCCAGATTATTTTTAAGGGGGCCAACACAATCATTTTTTTGTTTCTTACTATTTATGTAGTTAAAGAATATTTTGGGATTTTTTTTTACTTTCTTTGGCAATGAGTCTCTCTGTGTCAATCTTTGCTGACTTGATTTGCTTTTAACAGATGTTATTTATTTTTCTGTATTTGTTTAATGCCTCATCACTACCTACTTGCTTTAATTCCATAAATGCTTTCTTTTTGTCACTTATTGCGCCCCTTACAGCCTTATTTAGCCATAATGGTTTCCTCCTATTTCTAGCATGTTTATTCCCATAGGGCATATATTGTGCACAGGTCCTATTCAGGATGCTAATAAACGTCTCCCATGTGCTTTGTATACTTTCATGTCTCAGGACATCGTCCCAGTTTATTGCACTAAGATCATTTCTCATGAAAATGTGCCTTCCTGAAGTTTAGTGTCCTTGTAGCCCCTCAACTACACATCTTATTAAAGGATACTTGAAAACTTATTGTTTTGTGATCACTATTACCCAAGTGACCTCCAACCCGTATATTTGATATGCGGTCCGGCCTGTTGGTTAATATGAGGTCTAGCAGTGTTCCCCTTCTTGTTGGGTCCTGAACCAGTTGTGAAAGGTAATTGCCTCTCATAATTGTCAAAAACCTTTTACCTTTGCTGGAACTGCAGGTTTCTGTTGCCCAATTAATTTCAGGGTATTTGAAGTCCCCCATAATAATGACTTCTCCCTGAATAGCTGCTTCATCTATTTGCTTTATGAGGATATTCTCCTCCACTTCCATTATTGTTGGGGACTTATAACAAACCCCTATCAGTAATTTATTATTTTTCCCCCTCCCCTTATCTCCACCCACAGGGACTCTACATTTTCATTAGATTCACATATATTATCACGAAGGATGGGTTTTAAGGATGATTTTACATATAAACACACACCTCCCCCTCACTTATTTGTACGGTCATTTCTGAACAGACAATAGCCCTGTAAATTAACAGCCCAGTCATGGATCTCGTCCAGCCATGTCTCCGATATCCCCACCATGTCATAATTATATTCCAACAAAATTAATTCTAATTCCTCCATTTTGTTGGTAAGGCTTCTGGCATTAGTGTACATGCACTTTATGCATCTCTTTACCTCTATTCCTTCTTACTAAATTGACTGTTCTAACTCCACCATGCCACCCCCAATTTCATTATTTGTGCCCAGGTTATTATTTACAATATCTTCCCTTCCTGTACAATGAATACCCTTCCCCCAATCCCTAGTACAATGAATACTCTCCCCCAATGCCTAGTTTAAACACTCCTCCAACCTTCTAGCCATTTTCTCCCCCAGCACAGCTGCACCCTCCCCATTTGAGGTGCAGCCCATCCTTAGCATAGAACCTGTAGCTAACAGAGAAATCAGCCCAGTTCTCCAGGAACCCAAACCCCTCTTTCCTACACCAATTCCTGAGCCACTTATTTATCTCCCTAATCTCCCGTTGCCTCTCTGGTGTGGCACGGGGTACAGGCAGTATTTCAGAAAATACTACCTTGGAGGTCCTTGCCTTAAGCTTGCAGCCTAATTCCCTGAAATCATCTTTCAGGACCTTCCAGCTACCTGTAACTTTGTCATTTGTACCAATGTGCACCAGTGCACCATGACCACTGGGTTCTCACCAGCCCCTCCCAGTAATCTGTCAACCCGCTCAGCGATGTGCCGGACTCGAGCTCCAGGTAGGCAGCACACTGTTTGACGATCCCTGTCTTGTGACAGATTTCCCTATCTGTTCCCCTAATAATTGAGTCTCCCACTACCAGCACCTGTCTGGCCTGCCCTGCTCTCCTGTTTTCCCCCTTACTGGAGCAGACACTGCTCTGGCTTTCAGAGGTCATGCCTTGCTGCAGCAGTGCTATCCCTGTACTGACACCCCCCTCATCTGCTAACTTAGCAAATTTATTGGGGTGTGCCAGATCATGGCTAGCCTCCCTGGCACTCTTCCTTCCACCCTGCCTTCTAACTGTCACCCAGCTAGCTGCCTCACAGTCCTGCAGCTCCATGCAACCATCCTCCCCCACATCTATCCCAGTAAGCAGCTGTTCAGTGAGCAGCAGACTCCTTTCCATATTGTCTATGGATCTCAGTGTCACCAGCTGTTGATTTAGATCCAGTATCTGGGCTTCCAAATGCACAGCGTGCTCACATCTCACACAGCAGTATGCACCCTCAACCAGCTGTTCAAGGATTGCATACATGTGGCAAGATGTACACTGGATGGCATTGTCAATTATGGTGCTCATTTCCTAATGGGGATTGCACCAGACAGATGATAAGTAAAAAGAAATGTAAAGTATTAATAAAATACAACCAGCAATTCATTAAGTCCTCGCTTCCAAACTCCCTGACTCCAAAGTCACTGAATCACAAGTCACATACTTACTTTCGTTCGCACTTACACTCCGGTCATACTCTGCTCGTCACACTCGCTAAGGAAGAAGATTTAGAGAGGTTTTATTTTTTTTTTCCCTTCAGCAGAAATCCAACCTACAGCTCAGTGTACTTCCAAAGTGAATTAAATAAAATGCTATGATGGCAGGAGACCCAAGAGTACCCCACTGCTAACACAGAAACATATAAAGACTAGACTGCCATTTGCCAAAATGTATGTAAGTAAGCCAAAATCTTTGTGGGAAAACGTCATGAGAACAGACGAGACCAAGATAGAGCTTCATGGTAAAGCACATAATTCTACTGTTTAGCAAAAACAGAATAAAGTCTGCAAAGAAAAGAAAACAGTTCCTACAGTCAAATATATTTGGTGTCCAAAGATGTTTTGGTGTTGTTTTGCTGCAACTGTCACAGTGTGCAAAGCATCATGGTATATGAATTTTGCCAAAGGATTTAGGGTTGCAATGTAGTACCCAATGCCAGAAAGTTGGGTTTGCGTACAACTTTATGTGTCTTCCAGCAGGACAATAACCCTAAACATTCTTCATGAAACACCCATTGAACACCTGTGGTGAGATCTTAAAATTGCTGTTGGCAGAAGGCACCTGTCAAATATAAGTCCTGTAGCAGTTTGCAAAAGTAGAATGATCCAGAATTCCAAGTGAGAGGTATAAGAAGCTTGTTGATGGTTAAAGGAAGTGATTGATTGCAGTTATGTATTACAAACAGCATGCAACCAAATATTAAGTTGAGGGTGCCAGCAATTTTGTCCAGTCCATTTTGGGGGTTTTGAGTGAAATTATGCCCAAGTTACCTTTTTCCTCAATTTTTCATGTTGTTCTAATACACACAAAGGGAATAAACATGTATGACAAAACATGCAATTGCAATAATTTTCTTTGAGTAATACATAATTTCCTAAAACAATTTCAGGGGTGCCAACACTTTTGGCCATGATTGTATGCAGAAAAAAAGTTTAGAACATACACACTTTATCAGGAAGACAAATATCAGGATTTTAGGGAATTTTCTGCAATACTTTTAAAAAAATTATTTCCCCCTTCTCAAAAAGGATTGCACAAGAAATAAAAAACTCAGTAAAGTCACTTGTGAAAACCAAGTCCAAGGATTGATATTTTTAGAACAAACAATTCACAGGAAAGAACATAATTTCAAAAAAACTTCCAGATAACAGCCATAAAGTCAGATACTGAATGCACTGGCACAATGCAGCTGGCCCCAATGATAAAGGCGGTGGCACCACAACTGCAAAATACCGATACTACATCAACTCTCAGCCTACTATAACATGGAGGGGTCGATTGCTGGTATTATATATGCACACAGATGATGATGCAGCCAATACCTCACAAATTATTATTCATATTGTATATAATTTTTGATTGCAATTTTTTAAATTTTTTGTCTATATGCAGGATGTAGCCAGGCCCATTGGGGTGTCTGTCCTATGCGGTGTCTTTATATAGTGGTGGGCAGCCCTCCTAATCTAATAGTATGGGTGTGATCTACAGACTGTATACAAACACTTTGCACCACACGGTCCTGTGTGACTGATGCCCTATACAAACTTCGCCTGTGTGCATATATATGTTGGCAGTGGATTACTCACGATACTCGCTAAGCATGCAACAATAACAGTTGGTTTATTCAGTAAAAATCAGGAACAAAATAATAAAGCTTAATAGATCAGCAAGAAATAATTTCTGTGTGTCTTTATGTGGTTCCCCTGCATCTTAGTCATCACAGTGATACTGCACCTACTCCACAGGTGTGGTGCCATTTTTCTCAGGTAAGATGAGAACATGAAACTGAGACACCCTACCACACACCCAACACCCATCCTAACTCCAGAACAAGGAGATGCAGGGCAGAAGAAACCCCTCTAGAGGGCAGACTCCATCTACTGGTTGGAGGAAGGAGTAAGTTTCGGGGGGTGGGAGGAGTGATTTAGTGAGGAAGAAGCAGTAGCAAGATGGAGTTCTAGGGGACACTGGAGCTGGGACAAAACAGGACCAGTGGGTAGGTCGGCTGAGGAAACGCCAGTTCAGAGAACCCCAAATCTACAGCCGACTTCCAGGTCATGGTAGAGGAACTAGCTGCATGAGGGGACCAGCCCCAATCTGGTGTGAGACTGTATGTTCAAGCCAGGAAACCGGAGGCTACTGGACTGCAAGTGCAGTGGCCAACACCGTGTACACTCTTGGGCACAGTGACTACAGAGGGTCAAGAGGATGTATCGACCGTCGCTCAGCAGGGCCTTGTAGCATGAGGGCACGGAGAAAGAACAGGAGGAGAACGTGTCAGAAAGAGCAGCAGTGAAAGGCTTATGAAAGGTGTCTCAGTGGAGCAATCCTGGACTATCTAAGGGCCAGCCAAGCTGCACACTGGGAGAGCACAGTACCCTGGCTGGATTTGCACTGAACAAAGCTACTGTAAAGAGACTGGTAGGAACTGCAACCCCTGTGTCTGTCCACTACTTCTGCACCTCATTGCACCAACAACTACCACTATCATCCATATTACATCTATACCAAACCCGCTCCATCCGTGGGAGTTTTACACCTAGTTGCAATAACACCTATTCCCTGAGGTAACTACAAGCAGCGCTAGTCAGTCTGACCAAAATCCAAGAACGGATCACGATAGACTTTATATCCCCTGTAAATATCCCCTTTTAATGCTCGGTCAGGGCCACGACCAACGGGACAACCACCGTGACATCCCTCTGATTGATCCCAGATGGTCGAGTACCCCTGGTCCTTACAACCATTGCATTTATCTGCAGCATCTACAAGCAGCTTCTTTTCACAAAGACACAGGGATCTGAATACAGCAGCATGCTCTTCCTGAGACCTTCTGGTGATCTTTTTTTTCTAATTTTATCAACAGCATACAAACCTAGCAACTAAACACTCATAGACAGGAATGAAGTTGTTGTACTAAACATATTTCAACACTCCCACTCAACAACTACTTATCCTGTTAGTCCCATTGCAGTTCTGAAGTCCTCAATGTTGGCTCTTCATAATGGCTTTGTCATATCATCAGCTATCATCTTGTCAGACTCACAATGAACAATCTTGAGTAGGGATGAGCGAGTATGCTCGGCGCTACTCGTTACTCGCACGAGTATCCCGGTACTTGGGATGCTCGGTGAGCACCGAGTACCGCCGAGATGCTCGGATTGCTCGCTAACATTTAGCAATCTGACACAAATGCACTGCTCCCTGCAGTGCACACAGTGAGCTGGCACCACACAGGGAGCAGATTAATTGTTAGGATCCCTCTGGGGGCCACAGTAAGGTGTTACAGTTGCGGCGATTTGAAAAAGCCCCCCCTCCCGCCCTTTTCCAGAAATACTCGTTTTATAACCGGAAGTCTGTGGGCGGAGGCTGTCACTCATTGACTTACATTGGGCTCGGTGCTCTGGCCGAGTACACGAGTATCTTGAGATGCTCGGCCAGAGCACCGAGCACCCGAGCATTTTAGTGCTCGCTCATTACTAATCTTGAGTATTCCACATTCCACTAAATCACGTAAGTGGTGATGTTTCACATTAATGTACTTAGTCCTTGCACTAACTTCACACTGCTGGCAAGTTTAATACATCCATGGTTGTCCTTGTAGACAACAGTTGGCTGAGCTAGTGTCTTACCGAAATCTTCCAAAAGTTGTTTTAACCAAATTACTTCTTGACTGGCATGAACAGCAGACATATATTCTGCCTCTGTAGAAGACATGCGACTGATACTTGTTTTCTGCTGGACCAAGAAATTTGAACAAGTAACCACCTGATTTCTGATCACTTGAATCTCCAGCCCAATCTGCATCCACATAACCTCTGAAAGTCAGATCTCATGGTGCAGATATCTTAAGATGTAACCTTTGAGTTTCTTTAAGATATTAAAGAATTCTCTTAATTGTATTCCAGTCTCTCTGCTGTAGCTTGCTTGCATGACGACAGAGAATTCCGACTGTGTCTGTGATATCTGGATGAGTTGTGGTTGCTGTGTACAAAAGTGCCCCCACTGCTTGTCTGTAAGTCTCATTGCTGGGTAGCAGATATTCTCCTTCCAACTTTAAGTAGGGCGGATCCTTTCGTGTTAACGCAACTTTGGCTTCTGACACTTCAAACAGGTTTAGGAATGCAGAAATTTTAGAACTTTGGTTAAGAAAAAAACTCCCATCTTCCTTTCTCTGGATTTGGATTCCCAAATAATATGTCACATTTCCAAGATCCTTAGTCTCAAAGTGCTGATTGAGAATTTCGCCTAGCTTTGCAATTGCTTTTTCATCTTGATAAGATATGATTACATGAAATACATATAGGAGAACATACATTCACTTCCGCTACATTTTTCGTATACAAACATGGATCAGCTTGAGATTTTTTAAATCCTTCATTGATAAAAACTTTTTTCATATTGGAGTTCCATGGCTCTTGCCAACTGCTTAAGACCATAGAGAGTTTTGCATTTTACAAACAAGGTGCTCTTCACCCTTTTTAGTATATCCCATGGGTTGGGTCATGTAGAACTCGTCTTCAATGTCACCATGTAGGAAGGGTGTTTTGATGTCAAAATGTCTTGCTATCATCTGTTGAAATGCACTACAGACATTAACCCCTTTACCCCTGGGCAATTTTCCATTTTTTGGATTTCGTTTTTCCCTCTCGTTCTTCCAAGAGCCATACATTTTTTATTTTTCCCATAGATATATGACAGCTTGTTTTTTGTGAGACAAGTTCCACTTTCAGATGAAATCATTTATTTTGTCATGTGGTGTACAGGAAAATGGGGAAAAAATTTCAAGTGTGGTGCAATTGCAAGAAAAGTGTAATTACACGTTTGTTTTTTGCTTGTTTTTATTCACCATGTTTAGGGATGGGCGAATCTACTCGCTAGGACTCGTTACTCGGCGAGTAGTAAGGGACTCGCAGGACTCGGTACTCTGCGAGTTTCCCAGTGATTACTCGCACGAGTCCAATGCAAATCAATATCAATCCTAGTTTTGTCAGAAACGCTGACAAAACTAGGATTGCCATTGTTTGCATTAGACTTGTGCGAGTAATCACTGGCTACTGTGCCAGTGATAGCAGGGAAACTCGCAGATAACTGCTGTTTCTTTGCGAGCCGAGTCCAGCTGTCTTCTCTGTGCAGCTCCAGGGTCCTAGAGCCTGCCTGCTCACAGACATTATGTAGCAGTGCTGAGATTGTTCTCAGTCTGCTCATTCCCTGTGTACAGACATGAATGTCTGTGCACAGAGATGATGTAGCAGTGCTGAGATTGTTCTCAGTCTGCTCATTCCCTGTTTACAGACATGAATGTCTGTGCACAGAGATGATGTAGCAGAGCTGAGATTGTTCTCAGTCTGCTTATTCCCTGTGCATAAACATCTATATTTATGCACAGGGGATGTAGCAGAGAGGACATCGCGTTTTGGACTGCGTCGGACGGAAGAGGATTTTTTTAATTAAAGATGGAGTCCCTAATGGCTTTTTTTTTTAATTTCTAATAAAAAATTTTCCTTGTGTTGTGTTTTTTTTAAAACAATTTAATAGAAATTCATGGCGGTCATGTCTAATATTGGCGTGACCGCCATAAATTTCGGGCTTAGGGCCAGCTGATAATACAAAGCTGGCCCTAACCTCTTTATTACCCAGCGTGCCACCGCTACCAGGGCCGCTGGAAGAGCGGGGTTCAGCGCCAGAGGATGGCGCTTCAATGAACGCGCCATCTTCTGGGGCGGCTGCGGGCTGCAATTTGCAGCGGGGGGTGCCCAGAAAGCTTGGGCATCCCTGCGCTGCGGATTCCAGCCCCCAGCTGCTTAGCTGTACCTGGCTAGACATAGAAATTGCGCGGAGCCCCACGCATTTTTTTTTTATTATTTCATGAATTTCACAGTCAGAGTCTCAGAGAATCTCAGAATTTCATGAAATAATTAAAAAAAAATGCGTGGGGCTCCGCGCAATTTCTATGTCTAGCCAGGTACAGCTAAGCAGCTGGGGGCTGGAATCCGCAGCGCAGGGATGCCCAAGCTTTCTGGGCACCCCCCGCTGCAAATTGCAGCCCGCAGCCGCCCCAGAAGATGGCGCGTTCATTGAAGCGCCATCCTCTGGCGCTGAACCCCGCTCTTCCAGCGGCCCTGGTAGCGGTGGCACGCTGGGTAATAGAGGTTAGGGCCAGCTTTGTATTATCAGCTGACCCTAAGCCCGAAATTTATGGCGGTCACGCCAATATTAGACATGACCGCCATGAATTTCTATTAAATTGTTTTAAAAAAAACACAACACAAGGAAAATTTTTTATTAGAAATAAAAATAAAAGCCATTAGGGACTCCATCTTTAATTAAAAAAATCCTCTTCCGTCCGACGCAGTCCAAAACGCGATGTCCTCTCTGCTACATCCCCTGTGCATAAATATAGATGTCTATGCGCAGGGAATAAGCAGACTGAGAACAATCTCAGCTCTGCTACATCATCTCTGTGCACAGACATTCATGTCTGTACACAGGGAATGAGCAGACTGAGAACAATCTCAGCACTGCTACATCAGGCAGCAGGCAGGCTCTAGGACCCTGGAGCTGGCAGCCTGTACAGAGGAGACAGGATCTTATCTGTGCGAGTCAGCGATTACTTACAAAGTAAACGAGCAATGCAAATAAATGACAAAACTAGGATTGCTTCAGGCTGAAGCTTCCGAGACACATCTGCGATTTGTAAATCTCACACTACTCGCTATTACTCGCTTCCCCATTCATTAACATTGGACTCGCTAGACTCGCAACGAGTAGCGAGTCCTGTGCTCGGACTCGCTAGAGTCAAGCGATTCCGAGTAATTTAGGATTCGCCCATCACTAACCATGTTCACTATATGGTAAAACTGACATGTCGGTATGATGCCTCGGCTCAGTATGAGTTCGTAAATACCAAACACATATATTTTACTTTTCTTTAACTGGCGAAAACAAATTCAGAATTTAGAAAATAAAAAGAATTGCGCTTTTATTGCCATGTTATGCAACTTGTAGCGTTCTCATTTTTTAGGATCTCGGCCTGAGTGATGACTTATTTTTTGCGTCTTGAGCTGATGTTTCTAATGATACAATTTTTGGGTTAATACGCTGTTTTAATCACTCGTTATTGCATTTTATTTCAATGTTATGCCAACCAAAAATATGTAATTTTTGACATTTGGACTTTTTTTTCCGTTACGCAGTGTACAGGTCTGATTAATTGATTTTATATTTTGATAGATCAAGCACTTCTAAATACGGTGACACTAAATATGTGTTTTTTTTAATACTTTTATTTTGAATGGGGCAAGATGGGGGTGATTTGAACTTTTTTTTCCTACATTTTACACAAGCCCCCAGAGAACCTCAGTGCGCACAGTCCAATCACTTGTGCTACGTCCTAATAAGCTGCAGCACATTGAGACATAGCACAAATGATCACTCACTGTGGATGCTGGTGTTCACCAGCCATCCACAGGAAGCAAACCCTGAGAGCATCTGAGGTCATCTTATCGTGGGATTTTTGATCACAACAGGGAATAGCGTGATTCCCGATGCGGCACTTTGGATTGCGCTATCTGTGAATGACAGCAAGATTCAAGGGGTTAACACCACTGATTGGATCTCTGATCCGATCAATGGTGTTAGCCACACATCTCAGCCGGTGTCATACTTGTTTTTGAAGACCCACTTACATCCGATAGCTCTTTTTCGTTGTGGTAGCTCAGTAAGCTCCCATGTCTGGAGTTGGTGAAGTGGCTCCATCTCTTCATTAGCGGCATTTACCATTTCTGCTTCTTGTGGACAGGCAGTATTGGCATCTCTTGCAATGAGTGTGGCTCTGGCTCAGGAAGTGTTCTGACCATGTAAGAAAGGTGTTTTGCTGGGATACCTTTGTTTGACCTTTCTTATCTCTTGACTGGATGTTGACTTGGTTCTTCTGTGTCTTCCTTGGTGGCTTCAGAACATATCCTGACTTCAGCGTTTTCCTTTTCGGTTTCTGTATTTGGTGATTGAGATTCTGGTTCTTGCTTCTTAGATTGAATAACTGGTGTAACTTCAAGGAATTTGAGCAATACAGAGTTTTCATCAATCACTACTTCTCTGCTGATTGTTACTGTGTTGGTCTTTGGGTGCAGGATTCTGTATCCTTTTTGAGTTTTGCTATAGCCCACTAGCACTCCTTGCTTTGCATGCAATTCCTACTTGGACTCTATTTCTTTCAGAACATACACAAACGTTTTGCTTTCAAATATCCTGAGGTGTTTCAGGTTAGGCTTCTTGCAGTTCCATAGTTCCTATGGAGTTTTATTTGTGACTTTACCTGGCAATCTGTTTTGAAGATAGCAAGCTGCCATGATGGCTTCTCCCCAAATACGTTGTAGATGGATTTGCATCAAACAACATACTGTCACACTTGGACTAAGGGGAATGTCCAACTACCGTGCGTGACAGTGGCGTATGAACCAACGATGTCCGGTGGATTACACAGAAAAAACAGAGAGACACCAGAGGGATAAATACAGTGGAGGGCCCTGCTCATAGGGAATGGGGAAGAGGTAACCTCCTGCACTCACCTGCGGCTGTACCCTGATCTCCCTACCGTCCCTATACGACTTCTTTCAACTCGTCGCCGAGGAGGATAACTTAAGCCCTCGCTGGCTCTGATGTTAGCCCTCAATAGGGAATGGCCGGCAGGAGCGCTAGTCCCACCACTTCAATAGTTGAGACAAGAGGGAAGGGGAAGACAGACAAGGAACAACAAACAACTTCACGCCTGCTGCCTAGCTCCATTGGCAGCAGACTGCTTGGCAGTAGTCAGCTCTCCAGAAAAGCACCTTCACAAAGGCTGCTTGGCTAGGAATGATGTTCAATCTCCAGCAAAGCATGCTGGAAGCATGTGAACATATAAAGGGGGGGGGGGGGGGGGTAATCACAGAGTGGCCTCACCTGGACAAGACCTAGCTAGCTTGCTGGTAGCAGAGACTGACATTAACTCCTTAACTGCCAAAGGAAAAAAAGCACATTTAATATGGAGTCTCAGTATAGACATGAGACCGAGGTCCAAAGCAGTCACAAGTCTCCCGAGTAAGAGAGACCATCGTGACACATACTTCTTCCACTTTCACAGAGAGTGTGTTTCTTTCTCTCTGCGATGCCATTTTGTTCTACGTTGTATGGAATGGTAGTCTGGAACATGATTCCATTCTCTTTAAAAATGGTTTGTATATTCAGCTCCGTTAGCTGCACACAGTGCTTTTGACATTCTTCCAAATTTGTTAAACAATACAGCAAGATATTCTTCAAGTTTCTGTGGAACTTCATCCTTACCATGAAGAAGGCAGGCGACTGTGAATATCGAATAGTCATCAATAAATGTGAGAAATTATCTCTTCTTGCTTGGAGTTTGAACTCTCAATGACCTCAAACATCTGTATATATCAATGTGTAGATCTAGTGATTGTTATTTTAGGAAAGGATTTTCTGGACATTTTCACTTAAAGGCAGCTAGTGCACTTCATCATTTGACTTCATTGATTAATTTCTATACTATTTGCAAGTTGAGCTAGCTTCCTTACTGCTTCTGGGTCTCTGTGCCCAAGACGTCTGTGCCATACAGTTTTTATGCAGATCTTGTCTAGCACTATACACACGTACTTTGCATTTTAGCTGATAAAGTTCATCTTGGATTATCCCCTCTGCAAGAGTGTGACCCTTCTTTGAGATAATGCACCTGTTATCTTTAAAAGTGACAACATTTCCCTGTTGTGTAAGCTTCTTTACATTGCATTTTAGCTGATAAAGTTCATCTTGGATTATCCCCTCTGCAAGAGTGTGACCCTTCTTTGTGATAATGCACCTATTATCTTTAAAAGTGACTACATTTCCCTGTTGTGTAAGCTTATTTACATGGCAGATATTGCTTTCAAGGTTGGGGACATAGATAACATCCTTTACTGGAAACATTCTGGCTTGTGTTAAGGAAAGTGGTCAGTGGAGGTAGCTATCTCCTACTCCTTCTGAAGTCATATAATGCTCATTAGCTAAGATGACCCTTTCTAACTTGCTTTCATTAAGGTCCGAGAAGAAATCCTTGTTGTTTGTTATATGGCTGGTTGCACCAGAATCTATACACCATATATGCTTTGCAGATGGGCCTGTACTGGCATTAAATGCAGAATCTTCTTTTACAGCTGTATTAACCCTTTGATGACTGTTGTGCTTTTTAAGCTGACTCGATCTAGCTTTCCAAACTCTGCAGTCTGCTTTAAGATGGCAGGGCTTCATACAGACAAAACATTCATGAGTTCTCTTACATTGCTCTTATTTTTAGAGAAATCCTGTGTCTTTAATGCTGTTTCGGCTCTGGATACATTACTGCTATTTAAAGTCTCTGTTATTCTCTTGTACTCATCTAATAGTTTGCCTTTAACATACTCTAGTGTGAGCTCATCATCTGGCTGAGAATCTAGTGCAGTGACAAGTGTGTCATATCTTTCTGGAAGGCCACTTAGCAGCGACATGAAAATCTTTTATTTCTTTTCCTATACCCACAAGGCACTCTGCAATCTCAAGGGTGTTTCGTATATAGTCCTGCATGTTCTGGCCATCACTTAGCTTAGACTGATACAGCTTTATCATGAGGTAAAACTTATTACTGAGATATGATCTTTTATGCACTTTCTATAACTCATCCCACAACTCCTTTGCAGTTGCACATTTGCAAATATGCCCAATCTTATCATCATCTACAATGAGGGAGATTGTGCTTTGTTCTTTCTGATCCTTCTCTAGCCAATCATCTGGTAATGGATGAGGCACAGCTTCCTGAGTATAGTTCCATGTACCTTCTTTTATGAGCAGCATCTTCACCTTGAATTTCCAGGACTGGTAGTTCTGACAGGATACCTGCCAGTGGGCATCTCTGTTTCACACTGTTGCACTGGGCATCTTTTACTTTGTTGCTCTATGTTACTCTGGGCCCATAACCTGTTGTCAGCAGATTATTCATGATACTCTCCAAGCAAGCAACAATAATGGTTGGTTTATTCAGGAACAATCAGGAACAACATAATAAAGCTTAATAGATCAGAAAGAAATCATTTCTGTGTGTCTCAATCTGCAGAGTCTGCAAGCAGCTTCCTTTCACAAAGACACAAGGATCTGAATACATTTGCATGCTCTTCCTGTGACCCTCTAGTGCTTTTTTTCTTCTAACTTTATTAACAGCATACAAATCTAGCAACTAAACACTAATACACAGGAATGGAGTTGTTGTACTAAACATATTCCAACAATATAATATCACCATACACCCCCTCTATGTTATGGTAGGCTGAGAGTGGTGGTCTCATCGGTATTTTGCACCTGTGTTGTCCCTGCCTTTATCATTGGGGTCAGCTGCGTCCTGCCAGTGCATTCAGTGTCTGACCTTATGGCTGTTTTTTGTTAATGTTTTTAGAGGCCTGCACGGCCATGTCCAAGATCATTTTATCCTTTTATAACTTACTAGAAATAGGCCCGATGCTATTGCATCGGGAGCGTGATGAAATGAACAGGTGCCGTAGAAATAGCTACTGAATAGTACAGTCCTCTCTCCAGAAAGTATGCTGTTGTTGCGGGATTTATATGGTGTATATGGTAGCTTAGTAGTTAGCACTGTATACGATGGCTCAGGGGTTAGCACTGTATACGGTGGCTCAGTGGTTAGCACTGCATATGGTGGCTCAGTGGTTAGCACTGTATATGGTGGCTCAGTGGTTAGCCCTGTATGATGGCTAAGTGGTTAGCCCTGTACGGTGACTCAATGGTTAGAACTGTATACGGTGGTTCAGTGGTTAGCACTGTATATGGTGGCTCAGTGGTTGGCACTGTATGGTGGCTCAGTGGCTAGCACTGTATGGTGGCTCAGTGGTTAGCACTGTATGGTGGCTCAGTGCTTAGCACTGTATGGTGGCTCAGTGGTTAGCACTGTATGGTGGATCAATGGTTAGCACTGTATGGTGGCTCAGTGGTTAGCACAGTATGGTGGCTCAGTGGTTAGCACTGTATGGCGGCTCAGTAGTTAGCACTGTATGGTGGGTCAGTTGTTAGCACTGTATGGTGGCTCAGTGGTTAGAACTTTACGATGGCTCAGTGGGTGCCTCTTTTTCCTCGTTCTCCTCCCCTTCCCTCTCTTTCCTCAGCCTCCTCCTTTGGCCTCTCTGGCCTCCATCCCCTAAGCCTCTCTTTCCTCTCCTGTGGCCTCCACTCTGGCCTCCTTTCCTCCCTTTCCTGACCTCCCTGGCCACCTCTACTCCCTGGCCTCCTGAGCTCTCTGGGCTCCTGGCCTCCTCTCCTCCTCCTCCTCAGGCCTCTCCTCACCTTCGGCAGCTGCATCAGCCTCCCATCCTCTCTTCCCTGGCCTCTTCCTCTCTGGCCTCCCTTTCCTCTCCTCCCTGGGCTCTCCTCCTTCTGTCCTCTCTGGCCTCCATCCCCTAAGCCTCTCTTTTCTCTCCTGTGGCCTCCACTCTGGCCTCCTCTCCTCCCTTTCCTGTCCTCCCAGGCTTCTCCTCCCTGGCCTCCTCTAATCCCTGGCCTCCATTTCCTGTCCTCCCTGGCCTCCTCTTGTCCCTGGGCTCCTGGCCTCCTTTCCTCTCTGGGCTCCTCTCCTTTCTGGGCTCCTCTCCTCCCTCACCTCCTGTACTCCTTGGGCTCCTCTCCTCCCTGGCCTCCTGGCCTCTCTAGGCTCCTCTCCTCCTTGGGCTCCTCTCCTCCTCCTCAGTCCTCTCCTCACCTTCGGCAGCTACATCAGCCTCCCATCCTCTCTTCCCTGGCCTCTTCCTCTCTGGCCTCCCTTTCCTCTCCTCCCTGGGCTCTCCTCCTTCTGTCCCCTCTGGCCTTCATTCCCTAAGCCTCTCTTTCCTCTCCTGTGGCCTCCACTCTGGCCTCCTCTCCTCCCTGGCCTCCCTTTCCTGTCCTCCCAGGCTTCTCCTCCCTGGCCTCCATTTCCTGTCCTCCCTGGCCTCCTCTTGTCCCTGGGCTCTTGGCCTCCTCTCCTCTCTGGGCTCCTCTCCTCTCTGGGCTCCTCTCCTCCCTCGGCACCTGTACTCCTTGGGCTCCTCTCCTCCCTGGCCTCCTGGCCTCCCTAGGCTCCTCTCCTCCTTGGGCTCCTCTCCTCCTCCTCCTTAGTCCTCTCCTCACCTACAGCTACATCAGCCTCCCATCCTCTCTTCCCTGGCCTCTTCCTCTCTGGCCTCCCTTTCCTCTCCTCCCTGGGCTCTCCTCCTTCTGTCCACTCTGGCCTCCATTCCCTAAGCCTCTCTTTCCTCTCCTGTGGCCTCCACTCTGGCCTCCTCTCCTCCCTGGCCTCCCTTTCCTGTCCTCCCAGGCTTCTCCTCCCTGACCTCCATTTCCTGTCCTCCCTGGCTGTTTCTCCCTGGCCTCCCTTTCCTGCCCTCCCTGGCCACCTCTACTCCCTGGCCTCCTGACCTCTCTGGGCTCCTGGTCTCCTCTCCTCCTCCTCCTCAGGCCTCTCCTCACCTTCGGCAGCTGCATCAGCCTCCCATCCTCTCATCTCTGGCCTCTTTCTCTCTGGCCTCCCTTCCCTCTTCTCCCTAGGCTCTCCTCCTTCTGTCCTCTCTGGCCTCCATTTCCTGAGCCTCTCTTTCCTATCTTGTGGCCTCCACTCTGGCCTCCTCTCCTCCCTTTCCTGTCCTTACAGGCTTCTCCTCCCTGGCCTCCATTTCCTGTCCTCCCTGGCCTCCTCTTGTCCCTGGGCTCCTGGCCTCCCTGGCCTCCTCTCCTCCCTGGCCTCCTCTCCTCCCTAGGCTCTTCTCCTCCTCCTCAGGCCTCTCCTCACCTTCGGCAGCTGCATCAGTCTCCCATCCTCTCTTCCCTGGCCTCCCTTTCCTGTCCTCCGAGGCTTCTCCTCCCTGGTCGCCTCTCCTCCCTGGCTTCCATTTCCTGTCCTCCCTGGCCTTCTCTCTTCCCTGACCTCCTCTGCTCCCGTGCCTCCTCTCCTCCTCAGGTCTCACCTCACCTTCGACATCTGCATCGGCCTCCCATCCTCTCTTCCCTGACCTCTTCCTTTCTGGCCTCCCTTTCCTCTCTTCCCTGGGCTCTCCTCCTTTTGTCCTCTCTGGCCTCCATTCCCTGAGCCTCTCTTTCCTCTCCTGTGGCCTCCACACTGGCCTCCTCTCTTCCCTGGCCTCCCTTTCCTGTCCTCCCAAGCTTCTCTTCCTTGTGCGTTCAAATAAAGATGTGGTATTAGATTAGCGCTACAAACCACTCCAGGCGATCGTTCTGTATAAATTACCTTAAAGCTTTATTCAATCGATGTAGAATGCCCAGTCTCCACAACGCGTTTCGGCGCTAATTGCGCCTTTCTCAAGTGTCTCTTGAGACACTTGAGAAAGGCGCAATTAGCGCCGAAACGCGTTGTGGAGACTGGGCATTCTACATCGATTGAATAAAGCTTTAAGGTAATTTATACAGAACGATCGCCTGGAGTGGTTTGTAGCGCTAATCTAATACCACATCTTTATTTGAACGCACACGTATCCTCCCATTGGGAAGCGTGGTATTCAGCAGCTGGGCACCCAGGACGCATCAGACGTCAATCACGTCAATCACCACTTCTTTGGAACAAGCACGAGAATCAGCAGCGTGTGCATAGTGGAAATCACGCTCATCCCTGCTTGCAGCACACCGGCTGATGTGGAAACCCTTTGGGGTAACAAATCAGTGCATAAACTAGTTGTGCGGTCAGCACAACTAGAGAAGGTGAGCCCTAGATATATTTAACCGCTCCCATGCCATAAACATCAGCAGTTTGGCGCAACATTGTTTTTGTTTCTTATATTAAGCTTCTCTTCCTTGACCTCCATTTCCTTTCCTCCTTGGCTTCCTTTTCCTGACCTCCCTGGCCGCCTCTCCTCCCTGGCCTCCTCTTCTCTCTGGCCTCCTTTTGCTCCTGTCCTCCCTGGCCTCACCTCCTCCCTGGCCTCCTCTCCTCTCTGGCCTCCTCTGCTCCCTGGCCTCCTCTCCTCCATGGGCTCCTCTCTTCTCTGGCCTCCTGTCCTCCCTGGCCTCCTGTCCTCCATGGCCTCCTGTCCTCCCTGGGCTCTCCTCACCTTGTGCAGCCCCCTAAGCTGGTAGAAGTCCAGGAGCAGCTCCGGAAGTCTAGAGCAACCATTATTGGTGAATACATATTAGATGCAGTCTTCTGCAATGTGTAGAATGGTGGAATATATTTTTGGGGCAATTCAAATAAATTTATTTTCAGATTCTTCAAAAGCAGTGGCCCCTGCAGAGTTCATAAAATTCAACTTGAATTCGATTAGCCTCAAAACGGTATGATCACATCGAATATTTTATCCTTTCAATCTAATCTTTCATAAGTCATTTTTCTTCTTTTATATTCTCCCTTTTGTCGCTTTAATATGTTGCCTTGTTGAAAATAGTGTCCGATCTGCAGGCACTATGATATACAGCAGGAGATGATCGGATGGGTGTACATTTCAGGGGAAATGTTTCAGTAAAATTTACATTTTAGTCACTGATATTCTGTGTGCGTATGCATGCATATTAGTCCAGTGGGCCATCCTACTATGTGACTGGCAATCCTTCCTGCATAAATGGACATGTAGAGATAGTTGTCAATCTCTGTGTTGGACTGCTTACTGGACTCATACACACACAGACACAATTTCAATTAATAGGGTACAAGATGCACTGAAGCCTTTATCTTTTCTTTCCTTTACATCATGCTGTCAGCAGTTTGGACTGCATGTACAATATAACACATTTCCTTTATGGATTCTCTGGCCACAGTTTAAAAGGTATGTGGACACTAGAAACATACAGCATGTGCTAAAATCTTTATATATATGAGTTTCTAGTTCAGTAAATTCCCTAACTTCAATTTGGATATTGCTTATACTCATCTGTTCATCTGGCTCAGAGGGGTAAAAAAGGTTGAGAGCCACTCCAATAAATAGTCATATAAAACATCAAGAATATTGTAATTGACTTTGTATGATCTAATGTAGTTCCCATTTATCACATGCTATGAACGGTGAGTAACTGCTGAACACGCTACAATATAGGGACGGTGTGTCAGGGAGAGAAATAGAGAGTTGACATTTGAAAATGATTTCCTTGACAATTGATGTGATAGTCGATATAGCATTGATTTTCTCACACAATTCAGTGAAGCCTAAAAAAATTGATTCTGCGTATTTTTCAGACTCCATTGTCTGACATTAGCTTTATGTTCTCTATATATTCCTCAGCTATAGGAAGCTAAGGAGGGGATTCACTAGAAATGGCATTCTGCATGGCAGTCTTAAAGAGAATGTGTCAGCATTAGAAGTAGGTGTTGGGGTTTCTCCAGGGGCGTAACTACAATAGGTGCAGGGGTTGCGATCGCACCTGGGCCCTGCAGCCTAGTGGGCCCCAAAAGTCCCTTTGGCCTATAGAAAAAGACTAATACTATTGAAGATTTCCAATAATTGGGGACCCCGTTGGAGCTTTCACATCGGGGCCCCTGAGCCTGAAGTTACACCACTGGTTTTCTCCTTCGTGTATGTAATTTCCAAGCCCCTTTGTTTGCCTCAGATCTTTGAATGACAGGTCATACTGCCAGATCAGAACTCCCACACACTGCACTTATGAGGGGCAGTCACCCCGAAACGCAGCGTCTGCAGTTTGGGGTTCTGATCTGGCACAAATCCTTGGTCATATTAAAAGGCTTGTTAAAGAGTCAATTAAGACTTCAAGGATGGCTACCCTTAGTGGGTGGCATTAGAGTTTCTCACTTCCTCACTGAAGTGACAGGTCAAAGCTGAGATTTCAAACAGGGGATGTAGTCCATTCAAACACCAGAGGCAGGCGAAGGGGCCAGGGAATCACAGACAGAGAGAAGAAGACTTGGTGTACCATCCAGCCCTGCCCTGTGCACCAAAATCTAATTGGAAGAAAACTTCAAATGGTGATTTAACCACAAAGCAGATTTGTTTACCAAAAGTATCAATTTAATCTGTATTACAGCACCATTACAACCATGTCTTTACTGTACGTTTTTAAAATGTGCCTACAGGTTCTCTTTAATAAAGAGGCTTGTTGGAGCAAGATGCATCAAATTCATTAAGAAATGCACACCACTTAATGAATTAGATAACAAAAACCAGAACTGGAACTAAAGTGTAATCAAGCAGTAGGTGCATATTCACACCAGCCTTATAATAGCAAAAATAACAACTAGGTAAAAATTAGCAAGTACCCTAAAATAAATAAAAGTAAAATTCTATAGTGCATAAAAATAAATAGAATACTTGGCGACATTATTTTGATCAAACAAATGCTTAAGCCATCTCACCACAAGGTGAGCCCATCAGGAAAGTCCCTACCTTGCAGTGTTAAAACCTTACCATGTGTCCTGTGACATGTGCATGGCAAGGAATGTGTAGGCCTGGGTCCCAACAGAGAACTACAGCAATGGGAAGCTAAACACATTAAATAATGTCCAGTTCATAAGGCAGGCCACACCTCCGATTGTAATGACTTTAACAAAACATAGAGCAGTGATTGCTATACCCCTATTCACATTGTGTCTGCATTAGCTGTGCAGTTTAGCTACTTGTGCCACTCATTAAAGTGTTCATAGTACACAGTTCGTAGTGTTTAGTGTCGCAGCAGATAACGCCCTTATTATTAATGTATTTTTTCTGCTTGCACCTACACTTAGAGGTCGATGCCAGTCATTCATATTATTTAGTTACTATTGTATTTTTTATGACTGAGCTCCCTCCCTATCCCCCTTCCCCCGCCCTGTGACCAGCTGAGGTCTCCATTTTGTCTGAGTCCAACACATACTTTTCTTGTTTTTAATCAGAATAGAGGCATATAAACCCAGTATCTCATATATCACCATTAGTCATAGCGTTAGGACCCGGAAAAACGGAAGCACCTTGTCGCTGGTTTCCGGGCACTCCACAGTAGCTACTGTTGAAGCTAAGTCTTCCATTTTACTTTGAATCTAGAGCAGTGATTGCTATACCCCTATTCACATTGTGTCTGCATTAGCTGTGCAGTTTAGCTACTTGTGCCACTCATTAAAGTGTTCATAGTACACAGTTCGTAGTGTTTAGTGTCGCAGCAGATAACGCCCTTATTATTTTTAACAAAACATAATGAAACAAAAACCAGAACTGAAACGAAAGCTTAATCATGCAGTAGGTGCATGTTCACATGGGCCTTATAACAACAAAAACAACAAGGAAAAATTAGCAAATACCCTAACATAAATAAAAGTAACACTGCTTAGTAGGGACCATCCCGATGGAGTCACCTTGTCATAGTGGGATGGCTTGCACATATTTTTGATCAAAATAATGTCACCAAGTACCTTATTTATTTTTATGCACTATACCAGTGATGGCAATCCTATGACACGCATGCCAGGGAGGGCATGCAGAGACCTACTTGCTGGCACACGGTCTTGTCTCCCATTAATACTCTGAACTGCTGGCACACCACTCCAGCAATTCAAAGCAGTGTCGGTTTGGAGGAGACATTTTTCTTCCCACCGACACTATCTCCTAGGCCATCATTGTCGCATGTATGATGTCATGCAGCGGCGCCTCCATCATGTGACTGTGTGGTCAGCTGAGCACGGTCGCATGACACCGGCACTGCAGAGGACACAAGGGGACACGCAGAGGTGGAAGTGGCTGAGTATGATTTTTTCTTAACCTATAAATGGCAACCAGCATCACTACAAGGGGACAAAGATAGTGCACATTACTACCTGATGGGGGATTACAACAGGATGGGGGCAAAGATGGTGCACATTATTAACTGATGGGGCAGGATGGGCCATTACTATAGGATGGAGGAAAAGATGGGGCACATTACTACCTGATGGGGGCAGGATGGAGCATTACTACAGGATGGGGGCAAAGATATGGCACATTACAACCTGATAGGGGCAGGATGGAGCATTACTACTGGATGGGGGCAAAGATGGGGCACATTATTACCTGATGAGGGCAGGATGGGGTATTACTACGGGATGGAGGCCAAGATGGGGCACATTACTACCTGATGGGGCAGAATGGGGCATTACTACAGGATGAGGACAAAGATGGGGCAGGATGGGGCATTATGACAAGGTGGCAAGGGAGAGGTATATTTGTACCAGATGGGTCAGGTTGGGGCATTACTACAAGGGGCAAGGATGGGGCATTTCTATAAAGAGACAAGGATGGAGACATTACTTAAAGATGGGGCATCAATGCAAGGGGACAAGGATGGAGACATTACTACAAGGAGCAATAATGGGGCACATTACTACAAGGGGACAAAGATGGGGCATTACTGCAAGGGAACAAGGATGGGGACATTACTATAAATTGAGGCCAGGTTGGGGCATTACTGCAAGGGGACAAGGATGGAGATATTACTAGAAGGGGACCAGGATGGGGACATTACTACAAGAAGCGGATCAGGATAGGGCATTACTGCAAGGGTACAATGACTGAGACATTACTACCAGATGGGGACAGGATGGGGCATTACTGCAAGGGGACAAGGATGAGGACATTACTACAAGATGAAGCAAAGTATTACTCCAAGGGGACAAGGATGGGGACACTACTACAAGTGGACAAGGATGGCAACATTACTACAAGATAGAGGTAGGATGGGGCATTCTGCAAGGGAACAAGGATGGGGGCATTACTACAAGGGGACAAATATGGGGCATACTGCCAGGGGACAAGGATGGGTACATTACTACAATATGGTGCCAGGATGGGGCATCACTGCAAGGGGACAAGAATGGAGATATTACTACAAGAAGGGGACAAGAATGGAGGACATTAATACAAGAAGGGGACCAAGATGGGGACATAACTACAAAGAGAGGATCATGATCAGGATTAAGATATTACTACAAGATGGGGACCAGGATGAAGACATTACTAGGAGAGGGTAAGGATGGAACACATTACTGCAAGGAGAGGGTCAGGATGAAGACATTACTACAAGATAGTATCCCTTCCTTACCCGAGAGTGGGTTACCACACCTCTGGCTGAGGTGCAGTATCTCAGTGGCGACTAGACCCTTAGGGGTGCCGCATACCCCCCTCGTAAAACCCAGCACATCAACGGGCTGGAGCTGGATGTAAACAGTCAGGGAACAAGACATGAAAATGCATTTCAGCAGGTTAAAACATTCAACAGGCAACTTGTTCCCTTAATGGGAGGCATTTTCTTATTTAATTTTGCATATAAATATAAAATAAACATTTCTCTACATAAAACTTTTACTTGAGTTCTACTGGGTACAGTGAGATCCCCTTCCGGGTCATCCTTCTCATTGTCTGAAGTGCAATATGGGGGACCTGTTTATCAAAACACCCAACACAGACCTTGGGTGGGCTACAGGGCATCGCTAATCACCTCGTTGGACCACGGTTCGGCCATGCCAAACAGGTTTTTGTTCTGTGTTCTGTTGTAAAGTGTCAGGCTTCAAATGTCGATTTCAAAACCAACAAAGAGCACACTAGATGTTAACTATTTACAGCAAAGTCCTGATCCCTCCATTGGGCCTGCCGCTCCTCTTTCTCTGCCTCCTGCTGGGCTCTTAGCTGTTGTTTGTATTCCTCCCAGCTCACAGCTTCCACCAGGGCCTCCCTCAACTGGTTCTCCCCTGAAAACCCTATTAACTCACTTCCCCGGCCCTCCCATCGGAATACCACTCTTTTTGCATGGGCTTCCTCAGATGCTGGTTCAGGCTTTAGCAGGGTCGCCAAACCATCATGCATGTCTAGGATTCGATCCCAGGGCAGGTCCCTACACATTCGGCCAGGCGGAAGGGCTGTGAGAGGTTTTAGGGCCCCTACTAGGGTATCGTCAGCCACCGGGGGAGTGTAAGTACCTGCGGCTGGGGTGTCCTTTTAACTGGGTTTGTCCTCCTCTGGGGTAGTAGATATGGGTTGCGAGGCCATCCACTGCTGGTTAACTTCTTTCAGTAATGTCCTTTTCCACTTCCCCACCGTCGTCTTCTGAGTGCATAGGAACTGGTGGCTCAGTTTCCTCACTTCAGCCCTCAAAAACTCCAGATCAACCAAGGGCAGCTGGTTCAGGTCTTCCTCCAGTTGACTGGGGAAATCCACCACTCCAACCCTACGCTCCGGGGGTCTCTGACCATCCCCCGCCATCATGCTCACCAGGTCGTCCGCAGCATCACTTGCGGCACAGTCTGTTGTACCACCGCCAGAACTCTCTCTCTTCTCTCCCTTTCATGGGCAGATTCTCTCTCTCTTGCTGTCGGCCACACTCATAGGTGGATCCTTCTGGCGGACAGGCAGGCCCATCAGTCTCAAACTCCTTACAGTGGGTGGGCACAGCTTTTCTTGCTGTTCGACAGCTCTGCCCATAATGTGAGGCTGTGCCACTCACTCCGGCATGCACATGGCGCTTGTTCTTTCTGGTGGGCACCATTACATAATTTTAGGTATAATCTTGGGGCGCACAGTATCCGTTGACACCAGGCACGACATCCTGTTCATGATGGCAAGTTGACACGCCCACCAGGGCCATGGGGTACTCGAAACCAAGCTGAGAGTTCTTTGAGGAGGTCACGGCGTCATAACCCTGTTCCATGGCCGTGCTTGTGTCAATAAAAAGAGGAATATGTTATGGGAAATAAGTTTGTGAAGCCACCCATGGGTTTGGGCAATTGGAATGGATGGCCGATAGGGATGGGCGAATCTACTCGCTACTATTCGGGACTCGCCCGAATAGTAGCGGACTCGGGGGACTCGCTACTCGCCGAGTTTCCTTAGGAATTACTCGGGGGTAGCGAGTCCCTGTACTTTTGCAGTGTATCTATACAGATACACTACAAAAGTACAATAAAAGTTAATCTAAGGGGTTAAAAACAATAAATATTCATACTCCCCTTCTGTGGGGCCTGTACCTTATGTACCGGTACCGGTACCGAAGACTTCCGGACGTCACAAGACCTCAGATCACCGGGAGAAGATGGGCTGAAGGACCTGTGAGATTTCAGCCAATCAGCATGCGGCAGAGTGGTCACATGGGTTTGTCACGTTGCCGCACTGCCAGCCAATCAGATTGGCCAGATCGCTCATTGGCTGGCAGTGCGGCCACGTGACAAACCCATGTGACCACTAGTCGCATGCTGATTGGCTGAAATCTCACAGGTCCTTCAGCCCATCTTCTCCCGGTGATCTGAGGTCTTGTGACGTCCGGAGGTCTTCGGTACCGGTCCCGGTACATAAGGTACAGGCCCCACAGAAGGTGAGTATGAATGTTTATTGTTTTTAACCCCTTAGATTAACTTTTAGGGTACTTTTGTAGTGTATCTGTACAGATACACTGCAAAAGTACAGGTTACTATTCGGACACGCTGGACTCGCAACGAGTACCGAGTCTCAGACCCGGACTCGTTAGAGTCCAGCGATTCCGAGTATTTCAGGATTCGCCCATCCCTAATGGCATACACTGCAGGCAGATCCTCTGGGGCCGTTGGTAACGCAACTGGAATGGTTCTGCTCTCCATGGGTAGAGCAGGGGACCCCAGGGCAGTTTACACAGTCAATGCAGGGAAAAGGGAATGGTGAGGTGCAGGACTAAGGGATGGAGGACACAGCAGGATGCAGTCTTTAGATTTTACTCACAGTTCACGTGCATGTCCAGGCATTTCCACCTTCTAGCGAGGTGCTGTGTTTTCCAGGTCAGGGCTCCAGGCAACTCTTGGATAACTTGAGGACACCTTAACCCGTACCCCCTGCTTAAGTTACTTTCCGGGTCGAATTCCTGTGCTGGCTCTCTCCCTGCTTCCCCGCTCCTCACACTCAGTGTCTCGAGCCGGCATCCATGGGTGATGCCGGCTGGTCTCCTCGACCCTATGTGGCCACCCTTTCGACAAATAAGTGTAGAGTTGGACCATGGTTCATGAAGACACCTTGGTCCCTGGTTTTACTAGCTGAGAGCTTCAGTTACTCTACCAGTCTGGAGCTGGTCCCCCTTGCAGCCCAGTCCCACTAGCTGACCCTTGTCTCCATCAGCTCAGATGCGGGTGCCACAGGTGTATTGCTCACTTCCCATGCCCCTGGGACTCCTTTTCAGTCTCTGGAGCTCCTCACTGGCTCCTCCATCAATACGTTACTTTCCTTGTCCTGGGATGAGCTCCAACCGGCTCCAGTCCCCAGGATCTCGGTCACCCACATCTGCTCGTTACCATGTCATCTCTCCAACTCCTCTCTACATTTGTCATGTCCTTTTTGATGTTGTTCCCCGTTTGCTACATCCTACACACAAACCTTCTACCTGTTTCCCCTTTCAGCCTTGGATGGGACCCTCCCTAAAAAGGGTCTGCCGAACCCCAGGACCTGGGTGGTGTGGTGTTTGTTGTGAGTTTCTGGGTGCCGGGCAGTATCGCCTCCTTACTAAGAGTGGGGTACCAGACCTCTGGCTGAGGTGCAGTACGTCTGTGGCGATTGGACCCTCAGGGGCGCCACAATAGGGATCAGGATTTCAGTGTGGAATCTGCTTACATTCCATGCTAAAATCTATCTATCTCCTATCTATCTAATATTCTCTAATTTTTTTTTTCATACAGATCATTCCACCTGCTGTGTCTGGAAAGGGCAGTGGGAGCGGCTCAGCTTCAATGTGCAGCAAGTTCACATGAGTTGTTAGACCAGTCCTGGGCAGAAGAGAAGAATGCAGAAGTAAATTTAAAATCAATCAATTCTTAGAACAATTGATCATCAGGGTTTCAAGACTACATGCCCTGTATAGGGAAGAGAGTTAGCATCTGCTGACTCTCCCCCCTGTGCAGTGCTTGTGATGGCCGCTGCAGTAATTTAGGTTAAATTGCCATGTAGGCACTTCGCTATAAAGAATTAGGTTTTGGGTTGCAGTTTGGGCACTTGGTTTCGGAAAGGTTCACCATCACTGCCCTACACCATTTTACTTTTATTTATTTTAGGGTATTTGCTAATTTCTTCCTTGATAACAGCTCATCAGTGTGGATACCGGTAGTCGATACCCCACTCATCTGAATTTGATGACGTATCAAAATCATAGGTCATCAATGTCAAAGTAGAGCACAATGCCGTTCACATACTTTATGAATGTGCATATTTTATCTTTCTTTTTGTAACTATTAAAGATACTCTACATAATCGCAATCCAGTAAAATACAAGTGTAGTTGGATCTGAGTTATATACTAATCGCAGACCTTGAAAGGGTACTGCTGTTACAAGAAAAACAATCTGGCCAACTACCAAAAGTATAACACAGAAGAGACAGCAGACTGACAGAATAGTCACATCAATTAAATGGAAAACAGACTATGCAGATTGAATTGGTTTGGATCAAATTGAATAAATGTATTTGCTCAGCCTGCCAGCTACACACGTGGAGAGTCCTCATTCTCAAACATCTTGAAGGTATGACATTACTAAGCAATTTCACGGATCTAATTGTATTAATTAACATAAGCCAAATTGTACAAAATAATTGTTTTCTCACCCTTTTGGGAGAAAACGTACCTAATTTGCCTCAGGCTGCCTAGGTATAATTTTCTTTAGAATATATAAACAGTTATGTGCCATTGTAATACATTAATAATGGTTTTCTGTGATTTATTTATGCTATAGTGCTGAATAATTTTACAAATGCATGTAATAAAATGAGTTATATTAAGTGCTTAGTTTCCTAGGCATGGCGTAGTTAATAATCCAATGACTTTTTTTGTTTTGTCGATTGAGTTGTTGATTGACTACTTGAAAACTTTGCTTTATTATATTTTATTATTTCTTTTTTCTTCATGCAGTGAAAATGAAGATTTGATATCAGAATGTACAGTTATTTTGAACTCCCTCGCAATCCCAGTAAAAATGAAATTTTTTTCAATGTTTAGAATTAAACAAATATATCATGAGCAAAATAAGAAACATATCTTCCTTATAATTGTTATTATGAAAATAACATTGAAATATGTTTAATAGTTTTTAAAGAAAAAAGTAGATGTAAGACCATTGAGTTCAACTTATTACTATTTTCAGGTTATAAATTGCAGTTTTTTCCCCCCAAATTAGGAGAAAAGCAGTGTTTGTTTTAGAATCCAAATGTAGCTTACTTGCAGTGGAGAAGTGGTGGTGGCAGTGGTGCGGTGGGGTCACATGAGGCAGGAACACTTCGGCACCTGTGATCGATGCTGCAGGCTGGAGCACAGTATAAGGGGATCTCATGGCGGAGCAGTTTGCACTCCATAGATTTCACAGCAGTGGCACAATGGAAGGAAGATGGCTATGGAGGCAACTGCGCATGCACAGACTGAGATGTCGGATAGCCGAAATCTCAATCTGTGCACTCGCTGCCTCCGATGTGGACTTCAGGAAAATGGCTGCGGAGGTGGTGCGTGCACAAATCAAGATCTCTACAGCCATTTTTCTTATGTCCATCACGTCACTGCTGGGAGGTCATTGCCATGACACCCCCTTCTCCTGTGCCCCGATCTGCAGCATCTCCTCTCTGGTACCGCAGCATCTCTGCCTCATGTGATCCCGCTGCACCACCACTGCCATTGGCCATGTACCGGGATGAGGGTCTTACATACCAGGGTGCAGGCCATGTAATATGGTGGGGACCCTGTACCAGGGTGGGGGTCATGTACCATGACGGGGGCCATATATACCAGGGTGGGTGTCATGTACCCAGGTGGTGCCATGTATTAGGATGGAGGCAATGTACTGTACCAGGAGGGGTCATGTACAAAGATGGGGATCATATATGCAAGAATGAGGGATCATATATACCACGATGAGGATCATGCATATAGGTATGGGGACATACAGTGCCTACAAGTACTCTTCAACCCCCTGCAGATTTAGCTGGTTGACACATGCGGAATTAACATGGCATTGTGACATTTGGACTGTAGATCAGCCTGGAAGTGGGAAATGCACTGCAGCCAAAAATAATTTTGAATTTTTTTTTTATTTATTTTTTTTTTTAAAGCGTTAAAAGTTAATTCAGAGGGTCATTTATCATTCAACCCCTCAAACCACCAGCATTCTGTTTGGTCCCCCTAAAGTATTAAGAAGTAGTTCAGGCACAAAGAACAATGAGCTTCACATGTGTGGATTAATTATCTCTTTTGCCAGCCTTTTCTGACTATTTAAGACCCTCCCCAAACTTGTGAACAGCACTCATACATGGTCAACATGGGAAAG
This sequence comes from Allobates femoralis, assembly GCA_033576535.1. Classification (NCBI taxonomy): domain Eukaryota; kingdom Metazoa; phylum Chordata; class Amphibia; order Anura; family Aromobatidae; genus Allobates; species Allobates femoralis. The sequence continues at coordinate 510,291,090 of JARQOC010000001.1, read as the reverse complement.
ACAAAGGAGCATTCCAAGGCCATCAGAGACAAGATCGTGGAGGGTCACAAGGCTGGCAAGGGGTACAAAACCCTTTCCAAGGAGTTGGGCCTACCTGTCTCCACTGTTGGGAGCATTAACCGGAAGTGGAAGGCTTATGGAACTACTGTTATGGAACCTAGATAACTTGGAGAAGATCTGCATGGAGGAGTGGGCCAAGATAACTCCAGAGACCTGTGCCGACCTGATCAGGTCTTATAAAAGACGATTATTAGCTGTAATTGCAAACAAGGGTTATTCCACAAAATATTAAACCTAGGGGTTGAATAATAATTGACCCACACTTTTATGTTTAAAATTTATTAAAATTCAACTGAGCAACATAACTTTTATGTTTAAAATTTATTAAAATTCAACTGAGCAACATAACGTTTTGGTTTGTAAGATTTATGCTTCTGTTAATAAATCCTACTCTCGTAGACTGCCGACAAATCCAAGCATATACTGGTGCACGCCTTGGCAGAGCACGACTCGGCGCAGACTGATGAAGCACCTGAACAAAGAGAGAGTCCACCTCCGAGAGGCCAAGCAATGCCAGTTCTTGCAACGGAGATGGGCTCTGGAGGTGCCAGCAATGCCAGTTCTGAGGAGTCTATGGACTTGAATTTACAAATGGCCTTACAACAGCTTTGAACAAGTGATCCCAATCAGCGCCTGCAGCTTATTCTACAGTTCCAAGAGGCGGAGAGAGAAGCTGCAGAACGCCGGGCTGAAAGAGAGCCTGCAGAATGCCAGGCTGAAAAAGAGGCTGCAGAATGCTGGGCTAAAAGAAAGGCCGAGAGAGAGGCTGCAGAACACTGGGCCGAGAGAGAGGCTGCTGCTGCAGAACTCCAGGCCAAGAGAGAGGCCTCCCGGGCTGAAAGCGAGAGAGAGCGTTCCAGCTTCAGATGGCCCAAGTAGAGAGGGGTAACAATATTCAGATAACCCCTCCCAGGACATAAGTCTAAGGAGACCGCGTTTGGAAAACTTTCCTGTGATAGAGGAGGACACGGACTTAGATACTTTTCTTCGGGGTTGAAAAAACCTGCAGACAATACCATCTACATTGTGAGCAGTGGTCGTTGTATTTAGCCCCAGGGTTGAGAGGGAAAGCCCCGGAGGCGTTTGCTGTCCTCTCATCCAACCTAGATGGGGATTATGAGGCAATCAAAGAGGCTCTGTTCAAGAAATACAACCTAACCCCAGAAGTGTATCGGAGAAAATTCCGGAACAAAGTGTATCAACTGACAGCTATGCGTATTTTGTGAGCACTTTGAGGACCACGTTCCACCAATGGATTAAGGGACTCTCTGTTAGCAGCTTTGAGACCTTAACGGATCTTATGGTCAAGGATCAATTTCTTCATATGTGCCCCATGGATGTACGACAATTGGTGTGTGATCGAGACCCACCTACTGCAGATGAGGCTGCAAAGATTGCGAACCGCTACGTGGCCAACAGGATGTCGGAGGTGCGGAAGCCATCAGGATTCAGCTGGAAGGGAGGTAAGCCAAACGGGGACACCCCTCCCTCTGCCAGCCGATCACCAATGCTGTCCAAACCCACCTCCTATGGGTCCCCAGGGACCAGACATTCCTCAGGCGATGCACGCCAATGCTTTAACCCCTTCACCCCCGGGCCTATTTTGACCCTAATGACCAGGCCATTTTTGTCAATTCTGACCAGTGTCCCTTTATGAGGTAATATCTCTGGAACGCTTCATTGGATCCGAGCGATTCTGAGATTGTTTTTTCGTGACATATTGGGCTTCATGTTAGTATTAAATTTAGGTCGATAATTTTTGCGATTATTTGTGAAAAAATCAAAAATTTGGCAAAAACTTTGAAAATTTAGCAATTTTCAAATTATGAATTTTTATTCTCCTAAACCAGAGAGGTATGTGACACAAAATAGTTAATAAATAACATTTCCCACATGTCTACTTTACATCAGCACAATTTTGGAAAAAAAAAAAATTTTTGCTCGGAAGTTATAAGGGTTCAAAGTTCATCAGCAATTTTTCATTTTTCCAGCAAAATTTACAAAGCCATTTTTTTTAGTGACCACATCACATTTGAAGTCTTTTTGAGGGATGTACATGACAGAAAACACCCAAAAGTGACACCATTCCAAAAACTGCACCCCTCAAGCTACTCAAAACTACATTCAAGAAGATTATTAACCCTTCAGGTGCTTCACGGGAACTAAAGCAAAGTGGAAGGAAAAAATGGTCATTTTAATTTTTCCAAGAAAAATGTTCTTTTAGCCTCAATTCTTTCATTTTCACATGAGCAACAGGATAAAATGGATCCTAAAAATTGTTGGGCAATTTCTCCTGAGTACATCGATATCTCATATGTGGTCATAAATCACTGTTTGGGCGCACGGCAGGGCTCAGAAGGGAAGGAGAGCAATTTGAATTTTGGAGCTAATTATCCATTCAAAAAGTCAAATGGCGCTCCTTCACTTCTGAGCCCTGCTGTGTGCCCAAACAGTGGTTTATGACCACATATGAGGTATTGGTGTACTCAGAAGAAATTGCCCAACAATTTTTAGGATCCATTTTATTCTGTTCCCCATGTGAAAATGAAAAAATGTAGGCTAAAAGAAAATTTTTGTGGAAAAAAAAGTACTTTTTCATTTTTACAGATGAATTTGTGAAGCACCTGGGGTTCAAAATGCTCACCACTCATCTAGATAAGTTCCTTGGCTGGTCTAGTTTCCAAAATGGGGTCACTTGTGGGGGAGCTCCAATGTGTAGGCACACAGGGGCTCTCCAAATGCAACATGGTGTCCGCTAACAATTTTAGCAGATTTTTCAGTTAAATTGTTAGCGGACACCATGTCGCATTTGGAGAGCCCCTGTGTGCCTAAACATTGGAGCTCCCCCACAAGTGACCCCATTTTGGAAACTAGACCCCCCAAGGAACTTATCTAGATGTGTGGTGAGCATTTTGAACGCCCCAGTGCTTCACAAATTAATCTGTAAAAATGAAAAAAGAAAATTTTTATGGAAAAAAAAAGTACTTTTACATTTTTACAGATGAATTTGTGAAGCACCTGGGGGTTCAAAATGCTCATCACCCATTTAGGTAAATTCCCTGGGGGGTCTAGTTTCCAAAATGGGGTCATTTGTGGGGGAGCTCCAATGTATAGGCACACAGGGGCTCTCCAAACGTGACATGGTGTCCGCTAACAATTTGAGCTGATTTTTCAGTCAAATTGTTAGCGGACACCATGTTGAATTTGGAGAGCCCCTGTGTGCCTAAACATTGGAGCTCCCCCACAAGTGTCCCCATTTTGGAAACTAGACCCTCCAGGGAACTTATCTAGATGGGTAGTGAGTATTTTTTTTTATAAATCAGTGTTTATTAACCATTTTAAATTTCAAAGATATGTACACATTCCAATGCAAGAGAAAAGAAAAAAAAAAAAAAATGACATATTTAACGAAATAGGTATCCACGTAACTTGTCACTTGTCCGTGTGTTTGACCAATCCGCGCCACAAAGGGCGATGACTCTTATTGGGGTCGTATTTTACTGCGATTCGGAATCACACTGGTACATTGAATGTGTACAAAAACAGATATGTAGCAATTATCATGAAAATTTCAAATATAGAAGACTTTGTTAGCTGTTTAAGGTGTATAATAAAAAGAAATAGAGTGGAAAGAATAAAGATAGAATTAAAGAAAGAGAGGAATTAAAGAAGGAAAAAGATGGGGAAAGGAGCAAGGTCAGGAAACCAGGAAGGTCTAGATATCTCGCATACATTTACGTGGGCTTTAAGAGTCATGAAGTAGTTGTCTATTCTCAATTATGTCAACCAAGCTTTTAGTGACTCAGATTCTCTTATCAGGAGCCACGGTGCCCACAAGTCGCAATGCCTCGTAATGCTGTTCTCATCTGGCATGCTGTGGGTGATCAATTCCTCCATTCTACAGGTGGTATTTAGTTCATGTATTAGATCTCCCCTAGTCGGGCTCTCGGGCCTCAACCATAATCTAGAGATAAGGAGTCTCGCTATTGTGAGGAAGTGACGTAAGAGAGATTTTTTAAATTTTGCTATGGACATACCCGAATATGACAGTAAAGCCATTTGAGCATCAATTTTTATTTGAGTGTGGGTAGTCCTACCAAACAAGTCCTCCACGTCGTCCCAGAAAGTGCGTAGGCGTTCGCATCCCCACCATATATGGAGGTACGTGCCTCTCTGACCACATTGTCTCCAACAATCAGCCGATCTAGATGGAAACAATCTATTGATCTCAGCTGGGCATCTGTACCACCGTGCCGCCACCCTATAATTTCGATCCTGAGAATCGACAGACATAGATGATTTGCGGGTAAAGAGGAAAATTTTTTCCCATTCCGTTGCAGTGAACTTTCTATTGAGATCATGCTCCCATCTAACAGTGAAGGTGGGAAGATTATCTGCGGGGCCACCTGCCGAATCTTGGAATAACTTATATAATGTAGATACTGCATGGTCCACAGGACAGCCGTCCTGCGCACCAATTTCGTATTGGGTAAGTGGTCTAAAGATGTTTGACCTGGGTAGAGACATGACATAGTGTTTCAATCTGGCCTGATGAAACCAAGCGTCCGGAGGTGGAGTCATGCCCGGAAATAGAGACCCTACAACCCTGACTGCGTCGTTGTTAATATAGCTAGCTATGGTCGGGTACGAGGAACTTCTAGATGTAGAAACCTACGTTCACCCTGGCTCATTTGAAACTGAGGGTTTCCAAAAATTGGTGTCAAGGGTCCCGGGATCGTCGTCAGTCGCAAGGTCTTATTGTACCGTTGTACAAATATTTTCAATTGCTTAGTAATAAAACCCCCGGATATCCTAGTCAACAACCCCCCTGACCATATGTCCGACAGAGGGTGGTGAGCAGACATATGTTTCTCGCTATGGGTCCAACGTTTGGGCCTTTCCAATTGAAACAGGTCTAGGATGCATTTGCCCATGGTGGCGAGATGATATAGTTGAAGATCTGGGAGACCTATCCCACCTCTATCAACTCTTCGGGTCAGAAGACGATACGCTAATCTGGATCGGCCATAACACCAAATGAATTTAATGATCATGGTCTTCAGCCTAGAGAAAAAAGAGGCGGGAAGGAGGTATGGAATAGTCTGGAAGTAATACAGTAATCTGGGAGAAGATCCATCCTGACTGCATTAACCCGCCCATCCATGATAGTGAAAGTTTATGCCATTTGCTGAGATCCATCTCTATTTGTTTCAATAAAAACTGATAATTGAGGGAGAACAGGTCAGCCGGGTCGCGCGTCAGATGAATGCCAAGGTATTTGAGGGCGTCCTGCCTCCACTTAAACCCGTAATCAGACTTTAGCAGACGAACTACTACCTCTGGGAGAGATATGTTCAGAATGTCCGATTTTGACATAGTTGATTTTAAAATTACTCAGCTGCCCATATTTGCGAATTTCGTCTAGACAATTCGGGAGGCTGATCAGTGGGTTGGACAGGTATAGAAGCAGGTCGTCCGCAAATAAGGCTAATTTATGCTCCCCCCCATCTGTTGGGATCCCTTGAATGGATGTGTTGCCCCTGAGAGAGGAGGCCAGGGATTCCATACATAGGACGTACACCAGAGGAGAGAGCGGACATCCCTGTCGTGTGCCGTTTGAGATGTTGAACGGCTCAGAGAGGGAGCCGTTGATGCTAATGCGAGCAGTAGGGCCCGTGTACAGCGCCTCAATAAACCTCAAGGCATTGCCCGACAGGCCCAGGTGTCGCAGGGTCTCAAATAAGAACATCCAGTGCATCCTGTCAAACGCTTTTTCTGCGTCTAAGGACAGGATGCATGCTGGGATTCCCCTCCTTCTGGCCCCATCGATAAGCGAGACCGAGCGTATCGTGTTGTCCCTGGCCTCCCGTCCCGGAACAAACCCAACCTGGTCCATGTCAATGACCTCCGGCAGACCCTCCCTCAATCTATTAGCTATGATCTTTGCATAAACTTTGATGTCAATGTTAATCAATGAGATGGGGCGATAGTTGCTACAGACCGAGGGATCCTTCCCTGGTTTAGGCAACATCACTATATGAGCCATGAGAGCCTGTCTAGGGAAAGCCGAGCCAGCGGCGACGGAATTGCATGCCTCAAGAAACAAAGGTCCTAAGCTATCAGAAAATGTCTTGAAAAAGGCAGCGGTATATCCGTCGGGACCAGGGGCCTTGCCAGCTTTTAAACCGGCAAAGCCGTCTGTAATTTCCTCTATTGTAAGGTCCTGGACATAGCTTCGGTGATGGGTTGTGGGAGAGGCGGACCCCGCTGCGTTTTAGATACTCCTGTATTTTCTGCCTCAACTGAGACCGTTCCAGGTCCTGGAAATGGCTTTTTAAATTATAAAGAGATTGATAATAATCCCGAAAGACTTTCAAGATGTCACTTGTTTTGTGACATTTGGTGCCATCGGGTTTCTGGATGAACGGTATATTGTTATGGGCTGTTCTGGGGTGGAGTGATCTTGCGAGCATTTTGCCGCTTTTATTCCCTAAATGGTAGAACCTTGCACGTATTCTGTCTCTAAAGCTGCGATCTTTCTGATCCAATATCTTAAGTAATTTATGTCGCTGTTCAGATAGATGAGCAAATATAAGAGAAGAGGGATCGCGCTTATGAGCGTCCTCTAATTTGGATATTTCCTGAATGAGTATCGTTATCTCCTGTGTCCTAAGCTTTTTCAAGCGGGCCCCATGAGAGATGAATATGCCTCGTAACACGCTTTTAAGCGCCTCCCACTGTATTGATGGTGTAGTCTGGTCGTCTCGGTGATCAGAAACGAAGTCAGTGATAGCTTTTGTAATGGCAGCTCGGCATGTCGGGTCATGTAAGAGATTATCATTTAATCTCCATGTATATTCTCTCGGTCCCCCCTCTGTCAGACAAAGAGAAATGTAGATGGGAGCATGATCAGATTGTAATATATGTCCAATTGTGGCCTTTACCTTTCGCTCCAGCAGTGATTGGGATATATAAAATCTGTCGATTCTACTGTACACAGAATGCACATGTGAGTAATAGGTGTAGTCCCTGGTGGAGGGATGAAGAACCCTCCAAGCGTCCACCAGGGCCACCCCCTCCCAATGTCTATCAAGGCGGCGGACAGATGACACAGATTGTGATGACTTACCAGCAGAGACATCAACTGAGGGATCGGATGTGTAATTAAAGTCTCCCCCCAGGACGATAGGGCAAGAGCCAGCGAACTCCACCAACTTCGCCCTGACGCTCGCTGCGAAACGACGTGGGGACCTGTTGGGAAAGTACACATTAGCCAAAACCAGGGTAATAGAAGCATAAGACACCTGAAGGAAGAGATATCTGCCCAACGGATCCACTAGCTGTTTGAGAACAGTAGGGTGGAAGGTCTTATGAAAGGCTATAGAGACACCTTTGGATTTTGCCTGTGGGTTTGAACTGTGGAACCAAGTCGTATAGTAACCAGAGACACATTGGGGTATGGCATCGGTCCTGAAATGTGTCTCCTGAAACATCAGGACCTGGACCTTATTTTTGTGAGCTGAGTATAATACTTGGCGACGTTTTTCTGGAATATTTAGACCATTGACATTATATGAGCAACATGTCCATTCATCCATGGTCTAAATTAAATGGGTTAGAACATTTAATTTGACAGTGCCTGCTCCTGACCTTACTGGAGGGGAGGGGGGGAGGAAGGGAAGAGAGGAGGGTATAATGAGAAAAGAGAGAAAAAAGGAGATACATAGAAAATTCAAATGTAAAAAAAAAAACACAAAAAACTTTTAAATCTAAAATAACAAACCACAAACAATCCCACAGACTGGACAAGTAAGTCCTCGTGTCTGTGTCTCTATTCTTGTCGGGGGCGTGAAAGCCAACAGGGCCGCCGCTCCATCTCCCCCAAGCACCTTGGGGCTCTTATGAACAGTAAATACCTCGGAAGCTGTTAAACTTGCAACCTATATGAGTGAACAGTGAAGGGGAGGGGAGGGAAGTCGAGGAAAGGGATAGGAAGGCTTAGGAAGGTATGGGTAAAGGATAAAGGAAGAACAGGGGGAGGGAGGTGAAGTGTTAAGGAGAATGGTAAAATATTATCATTATTCAACCGTTGAGTAATTTATGTTCCCCATTGTCCAAGGGATACCACTTAGCAGGGATCACACCACCTGTAAAATTAAGTCCATGACTATGTCTGGCAGTATGCCCTCCTACTCCATGCTCTTCAAGGACGTCAATCATGTAGTCCTGTTTATGAGGAGCTAGTGAGTCCACACCTTGAATGCATCCAAGGGGATCAGGGATATGGGAAAAAACAAGGGGGGGGGGAAAGCTGCATAACTTAGAGGACAACTTTCAGCTTCGTCAGCTGCCCTATTTGGCAACACGGAGTCGGCCCCAGGGTAGTCGACTCATGACTTTACTCATCAATGTCTCTGAGGGGACCTTTATTCAGGTGGGAGACCTGCGAGAGGCACCTCTGGGACCAACCTCCCTCCACCTCGGAAGTGGAGGCGGAAGGCCGGAGACAGCAGGCCAATCCGGAAGGTCAACTTCGGGCAGTCGGAGAGCACGCAGGAAGCCCGGCAGGTCTCCTTTCTTGCGAAAGATAGCAGACTGACCATCTTTGGTGGCAATAAGTTGGAAGGGGAAGCCCCATCGATAGGTGATGTTGTTGTCCTTAAGTGCCGACAGTAAAGGTCTTAGGCCTCTCCTCTGCTGAAGTGTGCGACGGGCCAGGTCAGGGTATAGGGAGATGTTAGTGTTCATGAAAGAGATATGTCCCTGCGCCCTGGCAGCCTGCATTATAGCATCCTTTATAGTGAAGAAATGCACCCTGCAGATAACGTCTCGGACCCTGGACTCGTCTGCGGATCTCGGAGCAAGTGCTCTGTGCACCCTGTCCATTTCTATGGCTGGCCCTTCAGGTTCTCCTAGCACTTGATTGAAGAGCTGTTGCACTACATGTCTCAGCTCGCCGGAGGGAACAGACTCAGGAAGACCTTGGATACGGATGTTGTTCCTCCGGTTACGGTTTTCCGAGTCTTCCTGGCCTGAAAGCAGCTCCTCTATTAGGTTGGAGTGTGACTCTATCAGAGCTCTATGGGCCTGTAGTTCGTCTAACATGGCCTCCTGGGTCTGCTCCACCACCTCCACCCGGGCTGTAAACTCCCCCTTCAGGGCCTGTATCTCCTGTTTGTATGTGCCCTCCAAGCGTGTGGCCAGCCTGTCTAAGTCCCCTTTGGTGGGGAGATGTTTGATCAGGTCACTTAACTCTGATACCGGACGGGTATCATGTGAACGGTGTGGTGGGCTTCCTCCTCCTCTCCTCCCTGCAGGGCTGCATAGCGGTTGCTTCTTTCCCTCCTCTCCCTGGCCGCAGCCATCTTAGATGTTGTGGCTGCTGAGTGAGGCAGAGCGGAAGAGCGGAGATATCTTTCCAGGCTGGTCTCCGGTCCTTGTGCTGTGGGTCCTCCGTGTCCCTGGGTCTTCCTGATTCGACCCATATAAGTGGGGGCTCCGAGGGTGACGGGAATATAAGCCTCCTGAGTGCCGGTGGAGCGGAGCGGCAGAAAACACGTCCTCAGCCCTCCATCAGCAAGCCACGCCCCCGGGTAGTGAGTATTTTGAACGCCCCAGTGCTTCACAAATTAATCTGTAAAAATGAAAAAAGAAAATTTTTATGGAAAAAAAAGTACTTTTTCATTCTTACGGATGAATTTGTGAAGCACGTGGGGGTTCAAAATGCTAACAATTCATCGAGAAGTTCCCTGGGAGGTCTAGTTTCCAAAATGGGGTCACTTGTGGGGGAGCTCCAATGTTTAGGCACACAGGGGCTCTCCATACGCGACATGGTGTCCGCTAACTATTGAAATTGTTAGCTGACACCATGTCGCATGTGGAGAGCCCATGTGTGCCTAAACATTGGAGCTCCCCCACAAGTGACCTCATTTTGGAAACTAGAACCCCCAAGGAATGCATCTAGATGCATAGTGAGCACTTTGAACCCCCAGGTGCTTCACAAATTGATCCGTAAGAAGGAAAAAGTACTTTTTTTTTCACACAAATTTTCTTTTTTCATTTTTATGGATCAATTTGTGAAGCACCTGAGGGTTCAAAGTGCTAACTATGCATCTAGATATGTTCCTTGGGGGTCTAGTTTCCAAAATGGGGTCACTTGTGGGGAGCTCCAATGTTTAGGCACACAGGGGCTCTCTATACGCGACATGGTGTCCGCTAACTATTGGAATTGTTAGCGGACACCATGTCGCGTATGGAGAGCCCATGTGTGCCTAAACATTGGAGCTCCCCCACAAGTGACCTCATTTTGGAAACTAGACCCCCCAAGGAATGCATCTAGATGACTAGTGAGCACTTTGAACCCCCCGGTGCTTCACAAATTGATCCGTAAAAATGAAAAAAGAAAATTTGTGTGGAAAAAAAAAGTACTTTTTCCTTCTTACGGATCAATTTGTGAAGCACCTGGGGGTTCAAAGTGCTCACTATGCATCTAGATGCATTCCTTGGGGGGTCTAGTTTCCAAAATGGGGTCACTTCTGGCGGAGCTCCAATGTTTAGGCACACAGGGGCTCTCCATACGCGACATGGTGTCCGCTAACTATTGGAATTGTTAGCGGACACCATGTCGCGTATGGAGAGCCCATGTGTGCCTAAACATTGGAGCTCCCCCACAAGTGACCTCATTTTGGAAACTAGACCCCCCAAGGAATGCATCTAGATGCATAGTGAGCACTTTGAACCCCCAGGTGCTTCACAAATTGATCCGTAATAAGGAAAAAGTACTTTTTTTTTTCACACAAATTTTCTTTTTTCATTTTTACGGATCAATTTGTGAAGCACCTGGGGGTTCAAAGTGTTCACCATACATCTAAATACAGCGAAGCCCTTTTTTATTTTTTTTCTAGGACTAATTCTAGAAAAATAATGGCGTGGGGCTCCGCCATATTTTTGGTCCAGCCAGGTACAACTTGGCAGCTACGGACTGCCAGCAACCCCCAGCTGCCTCATTGTACCTGGCTGGCAACCAAAAATACAGCGAAGCCCATTTTTATTTTTTTTCTAGGCCTAATTCTAGAAATAAAAATGGCATGGGGCTCCGCCATATTTTTGGTCCAGCCAGGTACAACTTGGCAGCTACGGATTGCCACCAACCCCCAGCTGCCTTGTTGTACCTGGCTGGCAACCAAAAATACAGCAAAGCCCTTTTTTTTCTTCTAGAACTAATTCTAGAAAAAAAATGACGTGGGGCTCCGCCATTTTTTCGGTCCAGCCAGGTACAACTAGGCAGCTGGGGGCTGGAATCCCCATGCTGCGAATTGCAGCCCGCAGCCGCCCCAGAAAATGGCGCATTCATTGAAGCGCCATTTTCTGGCGCTGTACCCAGACTCTTCCAGTTGCCCTGGTGGCGGTGGCAAACTGGGTAATAAAGGGGTTAATGCCAGCTTTTTATTGGCAGCTGGCACTAAGCCCGAAATTCATAATATAGGGCCAATGTTAGACCCGCCATTAGGAATCTCTGGTAAATAGTCAGAAAATACACACAGAGAAAAATCTTTTTATTTGAAAAAAAAACACAAACAAAATTCGGACTCCATCTTTATTATAAAGATCCGACGTAGTCCACAACGAAGGTCCCACGACGCTCGATCGCCTCCGACGTAGTCCACAACGAAGGTCCCACAACGCTCGATCGCCTCCGATGTAGTCCACAACGAAGGTCCCACGACGCTCGAACGCCTCTGCTCAATCCAGAGACTGCAGCAAGGGATCAAGTGTCCTCGTCCTACAGCCTCTGGGGTCAGAGTTATGGTGCACTGTATGACAATGATCTGTCATACAGTGCACCATGACTATGATCTCAGAGACTACAACAAGAGGACACTTGATCCCTTGTTGCACCCATCCATCCACCTATGCACCCATCATCCACGCACGCACATCCACATCCACGCACGCACATCCACGCACACACGCTGACATCCACGCACGCACGCTGACATCCACGCACGCACATCCACGCACACACACAACCACGCACGCTGACATTCACGCACGCTGACATACATGCCGCTGGACCCACTGGACCGCGTAAAGCGGATGCTGATACCGGGTGATAGACAGGCAGACAAGCACCGTAGAGTCACCGTAGAGTCAACAGGATTATTAACAACAACACAAGACCCCCCGCCCCTGGGGAGGGCCACAAGGTCGCAACACTGGAAACCCACCGAAGGAGGCCCCGGAGCGCTTAACCCCTATACAGGGATCCCGCCGGTACCAACCCCGGAGGGGCCAATGCAGCGGACACGAGTGTTCAACCGACCCCAGGCGACGTGGTAACAACACAGCAACCGGGGATACAATAAGAAACGGGAAACTGGGAACACGGAGACCAAGAATACAGGGAACCAGGAACACGGGGAACCAGGAACACGTGGTCCAGGAACACGGGGTCCAGGAACACGGGGTCCAGGAACACGGGGAACCCGGAACACAGGGGATCCGGAGCCAGGCTTGAGACAGAGACCAGCTTGGAGAGATCCGGGAAACCAGCCAGGAACACGGAGGTCAGCAAGGAGCCGGCAGGGCAGGAATCTGTAGGAAGTAACACAGAGAATTCAGGTAACAGACCAAATAAGGAACGACCTGACAGACCAGAAGTGGCAGCTCCACTAGGGAGAAGATTGCCCTGGCCCCGACTGATTGGAAACAGGAGGTTTATATCAGAGCAGGGCCGTCCTGATTGGCAGGACACAGAGGCATGGTGATTGGCTGGGGGGAGGGGCCAGATCCCTGCAGTCTCTCCAGCAGAAACTGAGTAGGAGACAGTTTCATGTGCACAAGCAGTGGTACCAGAAGTGAGAGGAGCAATGTTGCTCAAGCAGAGAGACCTGGACCCCTGCGGCTGGAGACAGGTGCACGTACCCGGGGAGCATACGGTAAGGATGACGCTACTCCAGCAGAGGGCGCAGGAACCCTGGGCAGACCCCCGAGGGGTAACAACATCCATGCATGCACACATCCACACACGCACGCACATCCACACACACGTCCACGCACACATGCATCTATGCACACATCCACGCACGCACATGTCTATGCAAACACACGTCTATGAACGCACACGTCTATGCACGCATATGTCCACGCACACACACGTCTACGCTCACTCACGTCTACGCTCCCTCACGTACACGCACACTCATGTACGCTCACGTCCACGAACGCACACGTCCACGCATGCACCCCCCATCCATCCATCCATCCATCCATCAATTCATTCATTCATACATACATACATACAAACATACATACATACATACATACATACTTACCCTCTGGATCCACCGATGAGCAGGAGGCCGGAAGAGGAGGCGGGGAGAGGAGGCGGGGCCACCGACCGGCCGGCAGAGGAGCCGCACAGCCGGAGGCAGAGCCGGGTCGGCTGCAGCGGCGGGTGCACCGAGGTGTGCAGCCCGCCACAGGAGGTGAGGAGGGCAGCACACAGGGCAGAGCTGGGGGCTGCCTGGGGGGGTCTGTAGGAGGGGATCGGACAGCGTTGCCGGCGGGCACACCCGCGGGTGCAGCCCGCCGGCATATGCATAATAATAGAGGGGGGCGGGCGGTTTGGGGGGACGGTGGGGGGCCCCCAGTGAGTCATGGAGCGGGAGGGGGGTGAGGAGGGGTGGACACATGCCGATCCGCCCCTCCAGATCTGATTGGAGAGATCCAATCAGATCTGGAGGGGTGAATCCCTGTGATTCCCTCCGATCGGCAGTTTCACTTTTAAACTGCCGATCGGAGGGGTCCTGGGCACGGGGGGGTTAATCCACCCCCTGTGGGGTCATCTACAGGTTGTCACAGAGCAGCAGCATCTGTGACACCTGAGCGACCCCACTCACAGGTGCTGCAGCAGCTCAAATCTGGCAGGACGTTGTGCAACGTCCTGTGTCGGGAACGGGCAGAAACACAGGACGTTGCACAACGTCCTATGTCGGGAAGGGGTTAAGTGCAAGAAAGTGGGACATATTAGCACAGTTTGCCCTAATAGGGGAGAATGCCCCATTACCACCACAAAGCCGTCTGGGTCCCCACCTAAGGTCCTATTTGTGGTCGGCACTGATGTGAGGACTAATGAGAACTGTCAATCTGTCACTGTTGGCGATAAAGTTACCATTGGTCTTTGAGACACTGGAGCACAAGTAACTCTGGTGCATGCCAAAATGGTAAATCCTGTGGATATCATACCAGGAAAGACTATGTCAATCACTGGGGTTGGAGGTTTCAGCCCTGATGTGCCCATGGGCCATGTGTATCTGGACTGGGGAGCAGGGAAAGGACTGAGGGAAGTGGGAGTATCAGAGGCAACTCCCACCAATGTGCTGCTAGGCACAGACCTGGGGAGGATGGTGTCCCACTTTATCCCTCCCTTGCAAGTACATGCTACTGATAAGGTGGAAGCCAGTGACCCACCTGAGACCCTGTGCCAGGAAGGAGAATGTACCAATGCACAAAAGGGCACCCATGAACAGGAATGTAGGTATGTGGCCACTGTGACCCGGAGTCAGGCTGCGGCTCAGACTCAACCCCAGAGACTAGAGGATGAGTCTCAGACAGAACTGCCAGAACAGGAGGACCCTACTAAGGTCCAGGAGCAGATCCACCAAGGTCCCTGACCACAGAACTGAAGACTCAGCTGCAGAGCAGAGAGTGGTGTTCACACTAGGCCAGGGCCTGCAGACTGACAGCCTGAGCTTCCAGGAGGCCCTGCTGACAGATGTCAGTCTGGAGAAGCTAAGAGGTCTTGCCAACCAACCCCCTACTGCTTCTGACAAAGAGAGAATATACTGTGACCAGGGCAGGCTGTATACAGACATTCTCCCCACTGATACCACAGAAGATTGGGACTGTGAAAAGTGGCTAGTGGTTCCTTATCTGTTTAGGGAGCAATTATTGAGAATTGCTCTCGAATATCAACTTTTATTGGCCAAAGATGGTGACGGACATGGCCAACTAATGTCAATCCTGTATAGTGTTTCAGAGTGTTGGAAAGTCTGGGAATATACAGAAAGCCCATTGATACCACTGCCACTGATTGAAGAGCCGTTCCAGCGAGTGGCTCTGGATATAATAGGGCCACTTGCCATACCTAGCAGCTCGGGCAAGAACATCCTCAACAAGGTGGACTATGCGACACGATACCCAGAAGAGGTGGCCCTGTCCTCCATCTGAGTGGACAAGGTGGCGGATGCTTTACTGACTGTGTTTTCTCGTGTGGGTTTCCCCAGGGTGATGTTAACCGATCAGGGAACCCAATTCATGTCCAACCTAGTGATGGGCGAATCCTAAATTACTCGGAATCGCTTGACTCTAGCGAGTCCGAGCCCGGGACTCGCTACTCGTTGCGAGTCTAGCGAGTCCAATGTTAATGAATGGGGAAGCGAGTAATAGCGAGTAGTGTGCGATTTACAAATCACAGATGTGTCTCGGAAGCTTCAGCCTGAAGCAATCCTAGTTTTGCCATTGATTTGCATTGGACTCGTTTACTTTGCAAGTAATCGCTGGGAAACTCGCACAGATAAGAGTCCTGTCTGCTCTGTGTGCTGGCTGCCGCAGCTCCAGGGTCCTAGAGCCCGCCTGCTGCCTGATGTAGCAGAGCTGAGATTGTTCTCAGTCTGCTCATTCCCTGTGCATAGACATCTATATCTATGCACAGGGATGAGCAGAGAGGACATCGCGTTTTGGACTGCGTCGGACGGAAGAGGATTTTTTTAATTAAAGATGGAGTCCCTAATGGCTTTTTTTTAAATTCTAATAAAATTTTTTCTCTGTGTTGTGTTTTTTTTAAAACAATTTAATAGAAATTCATGGCGGTCATGTCTAATATTAGCGTGACTGCCATAAATTTCGGGCTTAGGGCCAGCTGATAATACAAAGCTGGCCCTAACCTCTTTAATACCCAGCGTGCCACCGCCACCAGGGCCGCTGGAAGAGCGGGGTTTAGCGCCAGAGGATGGCGCTTCAATGAACGCGCCATCTTCTGGGGCGGCTGCGGGCTGCAATTTGCAGCGGGGGGTGCCCAGAAAGCTTGGGCATCCCTGCGCTGCGGATTCCAGCCCCCAGCTGCTTAGCTGTACCTGGCTAGACATAGAAATTGCGCGGATCCCCACGCATTTTTTTAAAATTATTTCATGAAATTCATGAAATAATAAAAAAAAAGGGCTCCCCTATATTCTTGTGTCTGGCCAGGTACAAATAGGCACCTGGGGGTTGGGGGCAGCCCGTCGGTGCCTGCTGGATCCGGCTGGTTCCAGAAATACGGCGAAGCCCATGTAATTTTTTTTCTGAAAAATCAATAAAACAATCCTAAAAAAGGGACTGCATCTTTATTAACCCCTCGCCCATGGTCCAGGGGTTAATAAAGATGCAGTCCCTTTTATTTACATTGTTTTATGGATTTGTCAGAAAAAAACTTTCACGTGGGCTTCACCATATTTCTGGAACCAGCCGGATCCAGCAGGCAGCGACGGGCTGCCCCCAACCCCCAGAAGCCTATTTGTACCTGGCCGGACACAAGAATATAGGGGAGCCCTGTTTTTTTAATTATTTCATGAATTTCATGAAATAATTAAAAAAAAATGCGTGGGGCTCCACGCAATTTCTATGTCTAGCCAGGTACAGCTAAGCAGCTGGGGGCTGGAATCCGCAGCGCAGGGATGCCCAAGCTTTCTGGGCACCCCCCGCTGCAAATTGCAGCCCGCAGCTGCCCCAGAAGATGGCGCGTTCATTGAAGCGCCATCCTCTGGCGCTGAACCCCGCTCTTCCAGCGGCCCTGGTGGCAGTGGCACGCTGGGTAATAAAGGAGTTAATACCAGCTTTGTTATACAAGCTGGTATTAAGCCGGGGATTCTTAATGTCAGGCCAGGTTTGACCCAACCACTAAGAATCTCCAATAAAGGGTTAAAAAAACACAACACAGAGAAAAAATTTTATTTGAAATAAAAAAAAAAGCCATTAGGGACTCCATCTTTAATTAAAAAAATCCTCTTCCGTCTGACGCAGTCCAAAACGCGATGTCCTCTCTGCTACATCCCCTGTGCATAGATATAGATGTCTATGCACAGGGAATGAGCAGACTGAGAACAATCTCAGCACTGCTACATCATCTCTGTGAGCAGGCGGGCTCTAGGACCCTGGAGCTGCGGCAGCCTGCACAGAGAAGACAGCGGGACTCGGCTCGCAAAGTAACAGCAGTTACTTTGCGAGTTTCCCTGCTATCACTGGCACAGTAGCTGAGTCTAATGCAAGACAATGGCAATCCTAGTTTTGTCAACGTTTGCCATTGATTTGCATTGGATTCGTGCGAGTAAACGCTGGGAAACTCGCAGAGTACCGAGTCCTGCGAGTCCCTTACTACTCGCCGAGTAATGAGTCCTAGCGAGTAGATTTGCCCATCCCTAGTCCAACCTGATGGAAAGTCTCTGCGAAAAAATACAAGTGCAACATGTTGTGGCCAGCGCTTATCATCCCCAAACAAATGGACTCTGCGAACGTTTCAATGGGACATTAAAACAAATGTTGAAAATGCTGGTGGAGACTGAAGGAAGGAACTGGGAGCGTTACCTTCCTCATCTGTTATTTGAGTACAGAGAGGTACCACAGGCCTCCACAGGATTCTCCCCCTTTGAACTGGTTTATGGGAGGAGGGTCAGGGGACCCCTGGACTTGATTCAGGACAGTTGGGATGGTGATTCCAAAACTACAAGAGTCTCAGTGGTTGAACATGTACTGCGACTCCGGGACAGAATGCAAAAACTGAGTAACCTCGCACATAAGAACGTGACTCAGGCCCGAATCAACCAGAAGGTCTGGTGTGACCGTAATGCCAAACTGAGCGCCTATGAGAAGGGGCAAAAGGTTTGGGTGTTGGTCCCTATGTTAAAGAACAAACTACAGACCGCATGGGAGGGACAATACACCGTGCACAAGCGGCTAAATGATGTTAACAATGTGGTGACTCTAGATGAACATGCAAAGCGTCGCAAAGTATTTCATGTAAATATGCTGAAGGCTCATCATGACAGGGAGACTTGTGTCTTACTTGTCTGTAGCATGCCTGATGAGGGGGAGACTGATGTGTTACTTGATGTGGGGGCTGGAGCTCAGTATATAGAGACCCTGGAGTCTGTAGAGTTTAACCCTGATGTATCCCACAGTCAGAGGTCTGAACTGATGGGGTGCTTAGTGAGGTCACATGAGTCTTCACAGACAAGCCTGGGAGGACTCACTTAGCCACTCATCATGTGGACACTGGTACCAATCCCCCTGTAAGACAGTCTGCATACCGGGTGTCAGCAGAGGTGAAGGCACACATGAAGGAGCAGATAGACGAGATGCTGACCCTTGGGGTACTACAAAAATCCCAGAGTGCCTGGGCCTCACCTGTAGTTCTTGTCCCGAAAAAGGACCGCACTACCAGGTTCTGTGTAGACTATAGGAAGTTAAATATCCTTACTACCTCTACTGTCTTCCCCATACTATGGATAGATGAGCTGTTAGAGCAGCTAGCTAATGCATCGTACCTCACTATTATGGACTTGAGCAGGGGATATTGGCAGATACCCATGGCCAAAGAAGCTCAGGAGAGGTCGGACTTTATAATGCCATTTGGGCTGTTTGAGTTTCGAGTGATGCCATTCGGTATGAAGAATGCCCCTGCTACCTTCCAGGGGCTGGTAAATCACTTATTGGAAGGATTTGAGGGTTTTGCCATGCTTATCTAGATGATATAGCCATTTTTAGTCATTCTTGGGAAGAACATCTTGCACATCTTTCTCAGGTGTTGCAGAGGCTTCACACTGCAGGTCTAACGGTGAAGCCTGGGAAGTGTCAGGTAGCCATGAGGGAAGTAAAATACCTCGGACACCGGGTGGGGGTAGGCCTGCTAAAACCTGAACCAGGGAAGGTATTAGCCATTACAGCCTGGCCCACCCCACGAACCAAGAAGCAGGTACTGTCCTTCCTGCGTATGGCTGGCTATTAGGACGTTTGTGCCAAACTACAGTGCTCTGGCTAAGCCATTAACTGACCTAACCAAGAGAAAGCTTCCCCAAAGTGTATCCTGGACTCCTCAGTGTGAGGAATCATTCTCTGCCCTAAAGTCAGCATTAGCCAGTTCACCCGTCCTTCAGGCCCCAGATTTCACTCGCAGATTCGTGGTGCAGACAGATGCCAGCACTTATGGGCTAGGGGCCGTTCTCAGCCAGGTGAACCAGCAAGGTGAGGAGCACCCAATTCTGTACCTAAGCAGGAAACGTCTGCCCAGAGAGGTGGCGTATGCCACAATAGAAAAGAAGTGTTTAGCTATTGTGTGGGCTCTGCAGAAACTGCAACCATACCTCTATGGGCGCAACTTCACCGTGATAACAGATCATAACCCACTGAGCTGGCTCAGCACAGTAGTTGGGGACAATGGGAAACTGCTTAGATGGAGCCTGATATTACAGCAATATGATTTTACCATCCAACATAAGAAAGGGATTGATCACGGCAACGTGATGGCTTGTCACGCCAAGTTGGGCCGGAACCAGATACGTGCTAGGGAACCGACCTGTAATTCAGCCCCCATACACGTTCATAAGGAGGGAGGTGTAGTGAAATATGTATCTCAGGGACTGGACACCAGAACAGTTAAGGGGTTAAATTCCAGGTCAGTTCACAAGAAGTCACAACCTGTTTTTTTAAGCATAAGCTAGCTCCCAGTCACACTAATTCTAGTGTCCCCAGGGGGCATCCTGCCATACATTCACACATATTGGGAGAGGAAGAGGATTGATAAGAGAGAGAAGCCATCTCAAATAGTGAGCTTCAAACAGACCCACAGATTGGAAAGAAAATCAGAAGACAAAGAACATTTTAAAACTTAATACATGCATGGCTAAATTAATGAGTGTCCAATTGACGCACCCAGGGCAGGGTACTCAGCTCTCAGGCTCCGTCTGGGATGTCACGGGTGGCCCCCGAGGCTGTGGCCCTGGTAGTCAATGGTCAAATAAAGAAAATAAAGTACAGTGCCTACAAGTAGTCTTCGACCCCCTGCAGATTTAGCTGGTTGACACATGCGGAATTAACTTGGCATTGTGACATTTGGACTGTAGATCAGCCTGGAAGTGGGAAATGCACTGCAGCCAAAAAGATTTTTTTTTTTTTTTCTTTTTTTTTAAAGCGTTAAAAGTTAATTCAGAGGATCATTTATTATTCAACCCCTCAAACCACCAGCATTCTGTTTGGTCCCCTAAAGTATTAAGAAGTAGTTCAGGCACAAAGAACAATGAGCTTCACATGTGTGGATTAATTATCTCTTTTGCCAGCCTTTTCTGACTATTTAAGACCCTCCCCAAACTTGTGAACAGTACTCATACATGGTCAACATGGGAAAGACAAAGGAGCATTCCAAGGCCATCAGAGACAAGATCGTGGAGGGTCACAAGGCTGGCAAGGGGTACAAAACCCTTTCCAAGGAGTCGGGCCTACCTGTCTCCACTGTTGGGAGCATCATCCGGAAGTGGAAGGCTTATGGAACTACTGTTAGCCTTCCACGGCCTGGACAGCCTTTGAAAGTTTCCTCCCGTGCCGAGGCCAGGCTTGTCCGAACAGTCAAGGCTAACCCAAGGACAACAAGGAAGGAGCTCCGGGAAGATCTCATGGCAGTGGGGACATTGGTTTCAGTCAATACCATAAGTAACGTACTCCACCGCAATGGTCTCCGTTCCAGACGAGCCCGTAAGGTACCTTTACTTTCAAAGCGTCATGTCAAGGCTCGTCTACAGTTTGCTCATGATCACTTGGAGGACTCTGAGACACACTGGTTCAAGGTTCTATGGTCTGATGAGACCAAGATCGAGATCTTTGGTGCCAACCACACACGTGACGTTTGGAGACTGGTTGGCACTGCATACGACCCCAAGAATACCGTCCCTACGGTCAAGCATGGTGGTGGCAGCCTCATGCTGTGGGGCTGTTTCTCAGCCAAGGGGCCTGGTCATCTAGTCCGCATCCATGGGAAGATGGATAGCACGGCCTACCTGGAGATTTTGGCCAAGTACCTCCGCTCCTCCATCAAGGATCTTAAGATGGGTCGTAATTTCATCTTCCAACAAGACAATGACCCAAAGCACACAGACAAGAAAACCAAGGCCTGGTTCAAGAGGGAAAAAATCAAGGTGATGGAATGGCCTAGCCAGTCTCCTGACCTTAACGCAATTGAAAACTTGTGGAAGGAGCTCAAGATTAAAGTCCACATGAGACACCCAAAGAACCTAGATAACTTGGAGAAGATCTGCATGGAGGAGTGGGCCAAGATAACTCCAGAGACCTGTGCCGGCCTGATCAGGTCTCATAAAAAACGATTATTAGCTATAATTGCAAACAAGGGTTATTCCACAAAATATTAAACCTAGGGGTTGAATAATAATTGACCCACACTTTTATGTTTAAAATTTATTAAAATTCAACTGAGCAACATAACTTTTTGGTTTGTAAGATTTATGCTTCTGTTAATAAATCCTACTCTCGTTTTCAGTTTGAAGGCTCTAACTTATTTGCATCTTATCAAACCACCTAAATCTGCAGGGGGTTGAAGACTACTTGTAGGCACTGTATATAAGTTTGTGACCCCACCTGCATTACCTGGTGATGCTCACCAGCGCTGCTACAGTCCTCCGGTGGTCGATGGTATTGCGGCAATGATGGTGTAGTCCTCCGCAGACTGGACCGCCGGGGCAACAATTCTGTGGAAAGAATCGGTTCAAGCAAGGAAAGATGCAGCAGGGTCGAGAAGTCACTTCACCAGGTACTTTACTGAAAAACCTTTCATAGTCATTACAGTCCTTCAGTGCAGTAAGTTGTTGCAGTGACAAATGGCTACAGGAGCTGCAAGTGGATTTTAGGGTTGGTAGATGGATCCCTCACTGTGTGCCGTTCCTGTTCCTTCTTTTCCCTTGCCTCCCAGTGGCTTTGAAGTCTGACCTCATGAAAATAGAGTCTGACCTCCTGCTGTTCCTTGTCTTTGTCTCCCTTGCACCCATCGGGTGAACCTTCTTAGTGATTACCGCAGTCGCCTACCGTGGATCCGGTTCCCCTCTAATGGATCTCTGGGAGTCAGGGGCGTATCTAAAAATACCCCCCGGTCATTGGATTTCTGTGAGCCCTGTAGGTTCTCACAGGTGCGGACTCCGGTACCCGGTTTATCTCCTGGGGCAAACTCTCTGGTTACTTTTTGCTCCCCACATTGAGTGAACTCTCGCCTCAAGTTACTTCTCCTTTCCTTCTCCTTCTGGGATCTATTCTCATTGTCCTGGGTCCCTCAACCGAGGAGTCCCTCCTTTCTCCCTCAGGCCTTCTGCCTGGCTCCAACCAACTCCAACTACCCGAGTCCTAGCCTAGACTAGACTCGACCAGTACCCCATGGAGGTGACTATATACCATCCCGGGGTCCCTCCCACCCTGTGACTAGTGTGGGGTTTGGATATAGGGTTCCACCTACTGGCCATAACTTTCACTTGCAGTGGGGCGACTACACTGCTTTTATGGGTGTAGTACCCCTTTTATGGCACCTACTTGGTGGGGCGCCACACAATCATAGACCCAGAATTAGATTATTAAAATGAAAGGCCCGTCTAGAAATCTGTCCCCCCAGGCTGAGTCTATAACTGGATGCTCTCAGCCAAGGCAAGGTGTCACAGAGATGGGGCAGCTGAACTGCTGTGATCATCACTCCACATATCTCCGCTCTTCCCATCGGGCAACAGAAGTCAAGTTAAGGTTTCTGTAAGTTTTCTCCTTTTTATTTCATTATTTGCATATGTGTATGTCACTTTTTATTTCCATTTTTTATATCTTTTATTGTAAGTACTATACCTTTTATATTAAAGCTTTAAATTTTAATAAGCCTGAACCCTGTGTGATTATGTTGATTTTCTGATAAGTCTTAGTTTAGGGGAACTCATCGACCCCCCAAAATCTGGTGAGTGGTGGCAGGGTGTGTGATGCGGGGTGCGCAGTCTGAGTCGGGGTGTGATTGATGCTCCCTTTCAGCATAGGACAGAGGTCGAATGCTGGATTGAGTGAGAGGAGATAGATTAACCCTTGCAGGGGCAACCCCAAGTCAGTCACGTGCTGAGAAGTGAGTATGTGACAAATTGTGAGTACGTGACACATAGTAACATGGTTTTTAAGGTTGAAGGAATACTTTAAGTCCATCTAGTTCAACCCACAGCCTAACATGTTGATCCAGAGGAAAGCAAAAAACCCCATGTGGCAACACTAAGCTCCACATTGGGGAAAAAAATTCCTTCCTGACACCACATACGGCAATCAGACTAGTTCCCTGGATCAACGCCCTATCAAAGAATCTAGTATAGATAACTGGTAATATTATACTTTTCAGGAAAGGCATCCAAGCCATTCTTAATTTTTATTAGTGAATGAGCAATTAAAGTGTAAAACAAAAAATTTAAAAAAATCATCATACTCAACTGATCACTCACCTCTTCAGCATCTCAGCTACTTACTGCCACCCTTCTAGTCCTCAATGCAGCTTATGATCCCCATCTCTCTGGATGGAATCCTAAAGCCTCCTGCATTGTGTTGGACTTGTGTCATGATACTCAGAAGGGCTCTGTGCATATGTTCAGAAATTCACAGCAAACGTCATGACAACAATAATACAGAACTGTGCGAAACCCTACCAGGCGCCATGATACTTTAACGTCTGGTGCATTGCAAGAATTGGAAGATTCTAATGTGATGGATCCGTAGATACAGTGAGGACCAGACAGGTTGCTGAGGATTAGCTGAGGGGCTGGAGGGTGAGTACAACAATTTTTCTCATTTTTATATATTTAATATATTATGCTCTGGGGTCTGGAGAGACCTCAGAAAATAATAAGGGACATTACATGTGTGGAGAATAACTTCTCTGCATGTTGATTTTCCCTGGAAAAAGCACTTGAACAGGCAAATTCGAATTGTGCCTGATTGCTCCACCAAATAGCTTAAATGTCATTTTTAACAATACAACATAGAAGTAAATGTAAAGTGCTGGCACATATGCCACCATCTCTCCGTTAATAGAGTATATTTTGGGGGAAAGAAAGAATGTTTAATTTCAGTGCCAAATTCTTCTGATTTCAGAGGGAAAAACACCTTCACAGGTGTCTGGCAATAGCTCATTCGCTGAAATGGACCATGCAAATATGAGGGGATAAGGGAAGGTTTGGAAGAGTAGCTATCAGTCAAATAAAGCATGTTTTTAAGTGTATGAATGTCTTTGGAGGAAACATCCCGCCAAACAGTGATTGGCCAAGGATTTACACGGACAACACAGAGTGAGCTTTCTAAACTGAAAATGTCAAGGGGATGTTACCTTCTATGTACCAGTTCCTATCATTATGATTATTAATGCGACTGAAAACTAAAGTTATCCTTAATATACTCAACACAATATTATTATATATCAACATTTCAAATAATCAAATTATGTTAAAAAAAAGTTTGGCTTTACCATTGGGAGGCTGAATATTTTTTTTTTTTTTTTATTATTATATAATATGAATGGTAATATGTATTTCCATAGCCAAAAGTCTAAAAGGATGTCACCCCAAAAAGCCTAAGTCAGCCCTAACTAATTGGTCTCGTAAATTACCTGGTCTTTTTAGGCAAAAAGTGGACTGTTTTGAAACTCAGAAATATCTGGATATGAGTTACTTAAAACCGGCCAATGTTTATTAATGATGTTATGGACCAATGTGTGAAAAGGGTAATAAGTTGTGACACAGGCTACTTGGGGTTGTTGTGGTGCTCTTGTTGAAACTGATGAGCGTGGTAAGGTTAGATGTACTGGGTATCCCCGATTTTGAAATTTTTGACTCATTTCATGGTGTCGTAATGTACGTTTGACAGGATCAGGGACTATCTTTGAGATCCTAGTTTGTTGTGAGTGAGGAAGTGATTTTTTGATGTGACTAGGATGGCAGCTGGTATAGTGGAGTAGACTATTGGTATTGGTTGGCTTAGTGTATAAGTCAGTGGTTAATCGTCCTTCCTGATCCTTTTGTACCAGTGTGTCAAGAAAATTGATGGAAATATAGTCCCAGTTTATAGTAAATGACAAATCTGGATCAAAAGAGTTGATACTGTGGAAAAAATTAGACAGCTCAACTCCGGTGCCTCGCCAAATGAGGAAGACATCATCGATATATCTTCGCCATGTGATGTAATGTTCCCTAAAAAGGGGGTGTTGGATAAAGTAATCCGTCTCAAATTTGGCCATACAAATGTTAGTGTAGGGGGTGCCACATTATAGATATATATATATATAGATATAATATAGATATCTTCCATATTCTTCACAAATACAGTAAACATTTAGTATAATTTTTATAAAATCTCCTATATAACTTTTTAGACAATTTATTTTGCACTCTGGGGTGACAGACTCCTTTTATTATTTTCAATCATACAACTAATCATCATTTAAGAATATTCTGTGGTCAAATATGAGCAGAAATTTTATTTATGGCATATACCAGAAGAAAAGCAAGAACCTTGGAATTATGACAGTGACTGGCAAAATGGAATATTTCTTCCAAGAGCTATAATTGAAACTCATATTTTATTTCTCTTTGCAGCTTTACAGAATCATATATTACATTATAGATGATGAGGTCATGAAAATTATGGGGAGAATTGTAGATGTGAACTCATACAAGGAACATTATTAATGCCTTTGTTTTACTTGAATGCTTTTACATTAACTTTATGAAAATTTTTTATTTTTCTTTTACTGTAAATTGACAGATTTCAGTAAAACCAGATATAAATAAGAGGGTTTTACAATTTTATATTAACCTCTTAACACTGCAACATAGTTTGGTGCTTAATGATGCGGCAGTATGTATTTCCCCATTTCCAAAGCCCTAACTTAGTATCTTTCCATTTTGTGGCAGTATAAAGACGTGGTTGTATTCTGGGAAGAGGTGTAGTTTTTATAGGCTCTATTTTGGAATTTGTAAAATGTATAAAAAATTGGTACTGTTTTTGTTTTGCGGGTAATGTAAAAAAATTTTTGCAATAACTTTATTCTTTATGGCTTTCACCATGTCTTATAAATTGCATGCTAACTTTACCAATATCTCTATAGCAATACCAGATTTATAGATGATTTTTTGTTTTATTATTTGCACAATAAGACTTTTTTTTATATTATGAGAGGCATAACTTTTGGTTCATTCAACTTATAATCACTTTTTATTACATTTTTAGTGTGAAAGATGACAAAAAAATCAGCAACTCTGGAATTTCTCTTCTTTGGTATTTATTATGCATTTTAGTGCATTTTATAACAGGAGTCATTACGGATAGCGCAATAATGTATACTTTTTATTATTAATATTTTAATTGCTTTTCAATAAAAAGAGATTTTGTTAGAGAAAAGAGTGATTTTTTTTGTACTTGGATTTTCATTTACTTTTCCAATCCTTTCTTTAGGGATTTGGATGTACGATCTTCTGACCGCAGATCCAATGCACTGTAAAACGTCTGTTTTGCTGTGTAGTATATGCCTGTCAGTGTAAAACTGAGAAACGACCTATTTGGCCTTTGCCTGCCATAGAAAAAAATTGACGCCCTGCAACCTTGCTAAGGGAAATAATGGGGTGATTATAAGACCTGCGGCATCAAAACACTGAAATTGTACGGATCGTCGTTATTTGGGATTCTGGTAGCTGCAGAGAAAAGTCACATATAATTTACAGAACATATACCTGTTGTGGAAGTACAGCGAGTTTTGGAAATTATTTCCCAGCGGTGCTCTACTTGTATATCAGTTTTTGGAAAATATTTAGTTGCTAAAAGAGCTAATTACCTGGTCTGGTCTCTACCAGGTTAGGAGATTGTAAGAGACGAAATGGAATTGTAGGAAAGTAGGAACTTACTCTAATTGCCATTTCGGAGAAGTAATGTATAAGTTAAACTTTCAACCTTTGAGCAAGCCTTATAACATGACCAGAGATCGTAGCCAAGCCAGAAGCTGATCTTCAGAAACCAGTTTTGGTGTCTTTATGACTTGAAGTGTAAAGCAATGTTTTGGCTAGCTTAATAGCAGACTGATTTTTGGGCTCCCTTAATCTCACTTGAATTGTTAAAGGGACACTGTCAGGTCATTTTTCAGTATAATACTAATATTACCCTTGAATGGTGCCTGGGCAGATCTTTTAAAAACATGTAAAATTATTATTGTACCGATTGTTGTTTCCATGTTATCACCATTGTCAGACTCTGCAGAGAGCTGCTGCATTAGTCCTGTCCCATTAAAAGCAGAGACAATTAGTCCTGTGCTGTATAAACTGTTATGTAATTATGCATGCCTTCTTTGCCGCTCTCTCCTCCCTCCTCCTTCCTCCCTTTGATAACAGTGCAGTGTCAGGTTTCACCTACAGGTCTGTTCAGTTGATATCACCATGGAGGGAGAGAGCTACTGCAGGTCTGCCTTACCAAGACTCCATTTGTTTTCATAAAGCAGATACCTTGCTATGCTGTGACAGATTCTGTGTTGTAGAATCCAGAAAACAGTAATAAAGAGCTGGAATCAAATGCCGCGCTGACCACAAGGAAAAAAACAGAGTAAATCATCCACTCCGTTTATTGTAGTTGTGACACTCACAACTACATCAGGTGAGTTTAACCAATTGGGGTCTGAGGGACCTGTATAATAGCGGTATTACTCTATGTGCGCTTCCTTTCTCTTTTAATTTATATAGATTCTGTGTTGTAGTTCACCTGTTGTGATGCTCACACAGAGAACAGAGAAGAGAATACAGTCCCTTCCCGCACTGATCTCCTGTGCTGTAATGTGATATGCATATTCATACATGGGGAGTGGACAGCAGAGAACTAAGTGGATCATTCACTTATTGTGACAGATTAAATGAATCTCTTTATTTGAAGTTTACAGAAGGTAGGAGGGAATATAAATAATAGAAATACATAAATAGAGAGAGTTTAGAAGGAGGAATTAGAAAATTATATCAGTTACTTGTGGATTTTTGACCTGACAGTTTTCCTTTAAAACTGTGTCATCAATAGGATATTATTAAAAAAAATGTTTAAATCATTAAAGATATTGTCTCTATTAAAATCCTATTCTACCATAGAGTTGCAGAGGCTTCAGTTAAAAAAAGAGCTTTTACTCACCCTTCTCGGGTCCAGTAATGCCTCTCTACTTCTGCTCCAGTCTCTGTTGATTGACTGTAGTGGGGATATCATGTCTACAGTGGTTGTATCCACTGCAGACATTCACTGGTCTCAGAAGGTCTTGCCATCTACATCAGCTGAGCTGCTGAGTGTGGCGCCCTCACTGCCCACACACCCACGTACAGTAGAGGGCAGTACCCAACCCAGAGCCTGGGAACTCTAGGCAGGCAAGGGGTGGTAGGGTTTAGAGACAGTGGGTGGGCAAACACGTAGTCAGGTGACAGAAGGTAGAAATAGTGAAGGGGGTGGAGACAGGAGTCAGTAGGCCGGTGTAGGCTGAGCAGTAAAGACTGAATCACACGTCCTGGACAAGTGGGGTGTAGGAGCGCAGAATCTGAACAGAGCCGGTGCGAGCTGTAGAGAGAAAGCACGTCCGAAGCCAACACCCCGGGAGTGTGAGGGAAGAGAGGGATGGTGATACCGGGCCGTAGAGCTACAGCCGAGACGACCAGACTGCAGGCAGAGTAGCCCTCCTATGATACTTGAAGACACAGTAGAGAGAGCCTGGTAGAGCCTCACATGGGAGGACTGCTGGAGGCTAGGCTGAAGTAGAGTGTCGGCTCTAGAGGGGACCGTAGCTTACCCGGCATCCCCAGACAACCGACAGGGGACCACAATTACATGTTAGGGTCCCTACCCCAAAGGACAGGCAGCTCAGTGGCAACCCGGAGGGCTCACAGGAGTCCATGCCACCGCCATACTGTCCGGAGTCACGCACAACCAAGTGAACAGAAAGAGTCAACAGCCTGAAAAGGACACAGAGACAGAGTGAGGGGTCACAGTAGGAAGACCTGGCTGCAGGGAGCAAAGGGAACCCGGAGGGGGAAAGTGTGCCCGGGTAACTGAACTGAACTGTAAGAACTGTACTGAACTGTGAATTGAACTTGAGAACTTGAGAAGTAAACAAGGTGAACCCTGAACATGACTCCCTTGTATCTCTCTGCCTGAACACAACTCCCTCCATACAGGTTTGCAGCGGATCCCAGCCTAGAGAGCACAGCTTGCAAGCTCCAACACTGAAGGAGGATTCCTGCAGCATCTGGACAGTAAGTGTCCAGGCCTGCACACTACACAATAGACTTTACTATCACTGCCCCGGGGAACACAGTTGTGCCCACGGAGAACTATTCCATCCTGCTGCCATTACATCATCCCCGGAGGTTCTGCGGCAGCGGCGTCCCCATTACTGGCCGCACACTGTGGGTGGCGTCACGACTGACATTTCCCCTGTAAATACCCCTTATTATTGCCAGGGCCCGGGACACGGTCCGGACCAGGACCACCCATGACTTCCCAAATAGCAGACCCAGTCCGGTACCGAGTACCCCTTCCCAGTGGGCTTGACACTGAGCTTAGGAATTGACTACAAAAAACACTAAAGCAGCAGAGAGGCAAAGCCACACTCAGGGAGGATAAGTAACAACTCTGTTTTTTTATCTCTGTAACCATATGGTACAATAAAATCTGGTATACAGCACACTGAAAAGGCACATATTTTTATTGCACAAGACAAAGTAGCTGAAGAAATTGCAACCAATGTGGGAAGAGATTTGGAAAAGGTGGAGCTTGATAGAGCATGGCACCACCTGCCCTGACTAAAGTAACATTTCTTGTAATCTAAATTATGTTTTCTCCTTGTTGAAAGTAGAGATGAGTGAACCTTTGAAAGTTTGGTTTCGGCTTGACAAATTGAAATATGTTCGCAGAACATATCAAATTCCTGACTCCCATTGAAATGGGAGGCAGAAGGAAATGCATAGAAAACACCTTAAAAGGGGCCCAGAAGCTGCCAAAACAGCTCACATTAGGGACAAACACAAGGAAAAGTGCCATATATTCCCCAGAGTTATTTTTTTTTATCATTGTGCATTATGGATGCATGGGACAAGGCCTGGCCCAGTATTTCAAGCTTCAACATTTATCTTGCACAAGGAGAGGAGTGACAGGTGTAGGCATGGTGCACAGAGAGTCCTGATAAAATTCACAAGACACACAACAAAGACACCCCAATAACAGTCTCCCCATTTAATAAAATAGGGCCAGATATCACCAAAGTGGCATCAATTGACCCACAATAAAAAATGTATAATGGCACAATCAATGCAGCAAACTGAAAAGTAGAACATTGCCTAATCTGCCCATTCTGCCACTTGGGTAAAATTGTCATTGGAGATCCATGACTTGTTCATCTTGATGAGTTAGTTGGTCTACACTGACAGGGGACAGCCTGATGTGCTTATCTATCAGGACACCTCCAGCAGTGCTGAAGACACGTTCTGATAGAACACTGACTACCGGGCATGGCAATACCTCCAAGGCATGACTGGCAAGCTCAGGCCATTCCTCCATTTTTGAAGTCCAAAATGCAAAAGGCTTTAAACCCACCAGACGTCATGGATTTTGAGTTCTATATATTCCTGCACCATCCTCTCTAGTCATTCACTGTGTGTCAGACTTGTACTCAGTTCTACTGGTTGATGGGCTGGTTTAAAACATTTGTCAAATGTCTCCCAGAAATTGCTTCTGACAGTTAACTGCTGCTGCTTATGTTTCTATGCTGATATCCAGGTTGTAAGTGTAAATCTGCAATGCATACTGTGTCCCTCACAACAACAAATTTTGGAATCCAATTTCTTCTGCTATCCTTGGAAAAATGAAAATGTTTGGTGTTAAAACAACATTTTTGAGGGAAAAATCTAATTTTATCGTTTTCACATTTCTACTTTGTAAAATTATGTGAAGCACCTCAGGCTCTCTAATGGAGACGTGGATCCCACTAATGATCCCACTAATCATTCCATTTAAAATATCAAATGATGCTCCTTATCTTCTGAGCTCTGTTCTGTCACCAAACCAACAGTAGTCTTTCTACGACATATGGGGTATCAACGTACTCAGGAGAAATTGCACAACAAATTGTATGGTGTAATTTCTATTGTTATCCTTGTGAAAATGCCAACATTTGGGACTAAAATAACATTTTTTCTTAGAAAATGTAAAATCTTTTTTTTTTCCTTTTAACACTGCTTTAGTTCATGTGAAGCACCTGAAGGATTAATAATCTTCTTGATTGTGATTTTTAGTAGTTTCAGGAGTTCAGTTTTTAGAATGGTGTCGGTTTTGGGTGTTTTCTGTCACATAAGCCCCTCAAAGTCACTTCAAATGTGATCTGCTCCCTTAAAAATGGATTTTGTCAATTTTGTTGGAAAAATGAGAAATTGCTGATGAATGTTCAACCCTTCTAACATATAGTAGACATGTGAGAAATGTTATTTATTAAACTATTTTGTGTAGTATAACTCTGTGGTTTAAAAGTAAAAAAAAAATCAGTGTTTGAAAATTGCTGAATCTTTAAATTTTTTGCCAAATTTCAGATTTTTTCACCTATATATGCCAAAAAAAATTATCCTAAATTTACCACTATCATGAAGTTCAGTATGTCATGAAAAAACATTTGTGGAATCACTGGGATCCATTGAAGGGTTCCAGAGTTCTATCCTAATAAAGTGACATCAGTCAGAATTTAAAAAACTGGTCTCAGCAGGAAGGTGAAAACAGGCCCAGGGTTGAAGGGGTTAATATTGTCCTTATTATATACTTTCTTGTTATGACATTCATTTGTATGTGATTAATGCAGTACTCCTTGAAATACATAGTAAAAGCATGTAACAATCAGTAAAAATCGGTAAGAATCACAATATACCGTGTTTCCCCGAAAATAAGTCAACCCCGATTATAAGACAGGGCAGGGCTGGGGGCAATTTTTTTAATATAAGTCATACCCCGATAATAAGACAGGGTGACTTATTTTCGGGGAAAATTTGGTGTGGGGGGGGGGGGGGGGGGCCAGGGGAATTTCTCATACTCACCGCTGCTGCCACTGCTGTCTCCGGTGCCCCCGCTGTGTTCCCGGTGCCTGGGTGAGCAGGGTGGGTATTTTAAATCCCCCGCCGCTGTCCCGGCCAATCACAGGCCAGGAACTGCTCAGAGGCCAATTACAAGCCAGTCGCGCTGCATGACGTCAGTCTGGCCTGTCATTGGCTCCCCAGGCAGCTCCTGGCCTGTGATTGGCCGGGACAGCGGCACGTGTGCAGGCCAGGCTGTCTGTGCGACGATGCCCAGCCTGCCTGCTGCTGTGCCCGGGGCTGTCGGAGGTGCCCGGGGCTGTCGGAGGTGCCCGGAGCTGTCGGAGGTGCCCGGGCTGTCGGAGGTGCCTGGGATGTCGGAGGTGCCCGGGATGTGCTGCGGTCCTCAGGCATGTGGATGCCTGGGATGTGCTGCGGTCCCCGGTGGTCGGAGGAGCCCAGGTCAGTGTGCCCCTGTCAGTGTGCCCCTGTATGTGTGAGTGTGCCCCTGTATGTGTGAGTGTGCTCCTGTATGTGTATGCCCCAGGGTTAGGGTTAGGGTTAGGGCTAGGGTTAGGGTTAGGGTTAGGGTTAGGGTTAGGGCTAGGGTTAGGGAGGGAAATATAAGACATACCCCGAAAATAAGTCAGGGTGGGACTTTTGGGGGTAAAATTGATATAAGACACTGTCTTATATTCGGGGAAACACGGTAGCAGTAATAATATTTTATGATATACAGTTTACCAACAAATTTTGCAGCATAATGTAGGGCCCAGTGTGAGAAAGCTGGGTCTCCCTCAGAGGTCATGGGTCTTCCAGCAGGACAATGACCCAAAACACACTTCAAAAAGCACTAGAAAATGGTTTGAGAGAAAGCACTGGAGACTTCTAAGGTGGCCAGCAACTAGTCCAGACCTGAATCCCGTAGAACACCTGTGGAGAGATCTAAAAATGGCAATTTGGAAAAAGCACCCTTCAAATATCAGGGACCTGGAGCAGTTTGCCAAAGAAGAATGGTCTAAAATTCCAGCAGAGCATTGTAAGAAACTCATTGATGGTTACCGGAAGCGGTTGATCGCAGTTATTTTGGCTAAAGGTTGTGCAACCAAGTATTAGGCTGACGGTGCCAATACTTTTGTCTGGCCCATTTTTGGAGTTTTGTGTGAAATGATCAATGTTTTGCTTTTTGCTTCATTCTCTTTTGTATTTTTTCATTTAAGACAAATTAAATGAAGATAATAATACCAAAGAATTTGTGATTGCAATCATTTTCAGGAAGAAACTGAGTATTATCTGACAGAATTGCAGGGGTGTCAATACTTTTGGCCACAACTGTATAATGTTACATTTTATTGCCCATAATGTGTTTTTTCACCTAATGTGCATTATCTATAAAGGTATAAAACTATAAAGTATGCATTATCTATAGAATAATATAACATAAAATTATTTGATAAACATCATCTATAGTATAATATTTGCTTGAGGATTTCAAAATTACTTATTAGGAAACAAATAATATCTACTATATAATTACCTAATGTTCTCTGTCACGGAAATCGCATGCCAGCTCCAGGGCGTTCATTGGTGGCCGGCAGCGGTGGCCACCAATGAGCGAGGAGTATGCAAAAGAGCCGCACGCCACGTCCGCGATGCAATCAGCGAAGCACGATTTCCCTCACAGGAGCGGAAGCTCGACATCGTGGAAAGAATAGTTTATATTCTTTCCACGATGTCGCTGGTCCACTGGTCGCTGGTGAGTCTGTCTGTTTGACAGCTCACCAGCGACTGCATAGAGACTTTCTAGCGATCCCGGCCAGGTCGGATCGCTGGTGGGATCACTGGAAAATCTCAGTGTGTAAAGGGGCCTTTTACACACATGTGGCACCCAAGACATGTTTGTGTTATTTTGAGCAGCCGACACGCTCATTGTGTCATTACTGTTTAACTTAAAGTAGTTCTACCTGTCAAACGTCACTTAATCACACAACTTTACCTCATAAGGACATTGACAATGTTTTGTTGTGTTGGTAAAAAGAGGCCGGTCAATCAGAGGTTGGAATGTCAAACACGTCCCTGACACTATTCAGTTTGTCTCATGCCAAGCATATGTTTGGTGGCATTTGCAACATGAGGCCAGCATTCAACATGTATTTTTATTTTAACTCAAATCATATATGTCAGTCTTGCTATTTGTATAAAAATACACAAAATGCATCAGTAACATTTCTTTTGGTTTATTACTAACATGTGATTTGTAACCAAGAAATACAGTCAACGTTCTTTTTTGGGTGTGGCTTTTACCCGTAACACAAAAGATGACCTGCACATTAGGGTCATGGGTCCAACAACGAAAATGGTAGATGTATTGTCAGCTCAAACTACATAATAGGTATGTTTATAACACATATCCTATCAAACATGGGTTATGGTAGTGTGATAGGGGCCAAGTATGTAGACAGAAACACCAAACAACCTTAATCTGACTCAAACATAGTAACATATTATAAGGATGATAATGACCTGCCAAACGCAGAAATAGGTTGTGTAATGGGCCATGGCAATGGGCCACATACAATATACCACCCTTTTAAAAGCAACCATGTAGAAACACAAACAAACAACTCACATCAGGCTCAATGGCACTATGTGACCTCCACATTTTCACCAGAATCCTGTGTAGAGGGATTGTCTGGGACACTGACATCACATTTACGCTTTAGGAAGGTTCCTTTCATTATCAGTGAGAACCAACTGTAGGATTTAACATAGTTGATGGAGGCATTACATCCATAGGCAGCTGGAATGAATGGAGTAATTTTGTAGTAATGCTCCATTTTGCAGTAATGCCCCTTCTTGTAGTAATGTCCCATCTTGTAGTAATTATCTTTCTTGGAGTAATGCCCCATCTTGTAGTAATTCCCCCTCCTAGCAGTAATGCCCCATCTTGCAGTAATGTCCCATCTTGTAGCAATACCCCATCTTGTAATGCCCCTTCTTGTTTTAACAGTCTTACAAATAGTTAATTGGCGTGCACTCCTTCTGTGAGTTGGAGGTGCTATTTGTAGGGGTCATTGAAGACCCTGCATATAGTAAGTACTGTAAACAAATGCACTCTCAGTAGGCAGTTTTGCAGGTGACAAACTTGTGTTGATTTTATTTAGTGCTGTACACAATAGACATGCGACCTGGGTGACGTTTCGGCTATAATCCAATAGCCTTTATCAAAAGTCGCTGTGGGTAAATACAGAAAGTGGAAGTGTGAGACATAAATACATATATACAATTATATACAATTTTTGCAACGGATTATGCAAAGTATCAACATATTGTCTGTATTATTTATGTATATACTACTAATCCATTTACGAGATGGGCATCAATACATAGGGAGTTATGGTTTGTGTATTTATAGTTGGTTGGTGAGACAGTTACCTGTTGAAATGCACTATATGGCTTAAAGTTGTGCAGCCTTGGGGTCCATATATGGCTATATCCACATTAAAGGATGCTCTGATGGAGCTGGTTTAGCCTGTAGGTAAGATAATTAAGTTAGGAGTTGGTTACTCCCATGTGAGGCTATGTATTCAGGTTTTTAATTTACCTCTTGGAGTATAGTATGTGCCCCTGTGTGCTGGATAAGTATCCAAGTGGAGGTTTCTGTAAAGGTTATACATCTTAGTTAGTCCATGTAGAGGTAGCATTTACTTATCTTATGTGGTGGTACTGTGTGTCCCCCTTGCCTCCTGGAATGTAGCCGGCGCCTCCCGCGCTGTGGCTGATGGATGTGCAGCGGGTTTGTGCATCCCGCGTTTTATCTGGCTTGTTCCCAGTCACATGACCGGATGTGACGTCGGTCTAAGGGCGGAAATGCCCCGTGCGTCTGCTTAATTCAGCCCCGCCAGTGTACTGACGTCACCGGAAGTGACGTCGCGCTATCCACTCGTTTACCTGTTGCTAGGCTTTCAGCCTACAGCAGTGTATTCTAATGGGGAGGATGTAACCCTATGATGTATTGTGGATAGGTGTGTGGGCTTTACCATGTAATATAGTGATGTAGATAGGTGTTATCTCATGTGCCCTGTTGTGCAAAGGTCTTTGGGGTCACTTATCCAGTATGTATCAGCAACAATAAGTATTTTTGTATAAAATCACAAATACAGTGTAATCTGTTAAATAAGATAATGGAGTCATAGGTGTAATACATCAAAAAACTAATCATAGTCTATACCCGCCTATAGCAGTGTATTCTATTGGGGAAGATGTATCATTTTCCATGTATTATTGTGATGTAGATAGGTGTTGTCTGTTGTGCCCTGTTATGCAAAGGTCTTATGGGGTCACTTCTCCAGTACGTATCAACAACAATAAGTACTTTTGTATAGAATCACAAATACAGTATAATCCGTTAAATATGATAGTGGGGTCATAGGTGTAATACATCAAAAATTACTCATAGTCTATACCCGTCTACAGCAGTGTATTCCATTGGGGAAGATGTATCATATTCCATGTATTATTGTGATGTGGACAGGTGTTGTCTGTTGTGCCCTATTATGTCCGATCTTGTGGGGTCACTTTTCAATACATTATGTGTCCATAAATGCTTTTGTATGGAATTACAGTGTTCGCCACTATATATAGCATATTAAGTATGGTACTGGGGTCACAGATGTGATACATCAAAATTAAACAAAATTAGATATGAAAATTAAGCATGAAAATTAAACATAATCACAGTTTGTACATAGGAGTCCTTAGCCTTGTCACTCACACATTCTCAAACATGTATATTTGTTATGCTTACCATCCCACGGTGGGGGTTGGGGTTGGAGTATAGCGATTTTTTCTCACACTAATTTTATACAAGTTGACTAGTGGGCCTGTAGGGGTAAAAAGGTAAAAAGGTTGATATCTGTTAACTAGTGCCAGTCAATTTCCCTATTAAGACCTTTTGGTGTCAAGGTATCCAGCGTATAGATCCAGTACGTTTCTCTATCTTTCAGTAGTTGTATGTGGTTGCCTCCTCTTCTAGGTCTATTCACTTTCTCTATTATCTGAAATCTTAGTTGTGCCACTGTGTGTCTAGCTTCCTGAAAATGAAATGGTAGTGGTAGCCATGTTTTCTTACAGCGTATGTCTGACTTATGGTGTGAAATCCTGTCTTTTACGGCCTGTGTGGTTTCACCCACATAAAGGAGTCCACATGGGCATTTGATAACATAAACTACAAAGTTGGTGTTGCAAGTGTAGAAATCCTTGATGTTATATGTTTTGCCAGTCCTGGGATGTGTGACTGTATTTCCTTTAATTACGTTGGAACAGCTGGGGCAGCTGAGGCAGGGGTATGTGCCCGTTCTTCTTGGTTGTAAATACGTTTGTGTTGGTTGTTTAGAGAGACTACCCACATCTGCTCTAACCACCTGATCCCTGGTGTTTCTGGCTCTTTTGGTACACATGAGGGGTGGCTCCTGAAATGCCTGTATGTGTGGATATGCTCTGTTGAGTATAGTCCAATGTTTTCTGATTAAATTGTGTACCCTATAGATTGAGGGGTGGAAATGGTGTACAAATGGGACACATTCTCTTTTATTTTTCTCTAGGGGTTCAGAGGGTTCTGTGTTAGCCCGTAGTAGTTCTTGAGTGAGTAGTGGTTCGGGGTAGTGTCTGTCCTTGAACTTTTGGGACATCTGTTGTAGTTGTTGTGTTCGTCTTGTTGGGTCTGTGACTATCCTAGAAACCCTTTTAAATTGAGAACGGGGCAGACTATTTCGTGTAGCCTTTGGATGGCACCTGTCATACCTCAGTAAGCCGTTGCAATCTGTCGGTTTTGAATATAGATCCGTGGATAGGGAACCGTCAGTGTTCTTTTTGATTTTAGTGTCTAAAAAGGAGACTGTCTCATTGTCCATAGTGATTGTGAATTTCAGTTTGTTTCTTGTTTTATTTAGGGTTTCAAAAAATATCTGTAGAGTGTTAGTGGGACCTGTCCAAATGCCGAATATATCGTCGATATATCTGTACCAGCAAAGGGCATATTGCTGGAACAGAATATCGGTGTATACGTATGTTTCTTCGAATTCATTCATATAGAGGTTCGCATAAGCTGGCGCGACATTCGCGCCCATCGCTGTCCCGCAGCGCTGGATATAGAAATCGTCGCCAAACAAGAAGAAATTTTCTTGTAGGACGATGGTGAGTAGATCCAGGCATAGGTTTTGTTGTGGCTTGGTAAATTCAGATCCATCTAGTGTTTTTCTAACTGCCTCTAGACCCTTCTGATGTTCTATTGAAGTGTAGAGACTGTTCACATCTAATGTGAATAAGGTGCTGTGTATTGGTATAGTGCCTATGTCTTTAAGATTTTGGAGAAAATTACCCGTGTCCAAGATGAAGGATTTAGTCTTCTTGGTGAATGGGGTAAGTATTTTTTCAAGATAGATTGACAAGGGATTTAAGATAGAGTCTGTTGAGGCTACTATGGGTCTACCTGGTGGATTTTTAAGGTCTTTGTGTACCTTTGGAAGGATATAAAAAACAGGTGTGATTGGGTGTTGGTTCGTTAGAAAAGTCCGGGTGTCTGTGTCAATTGTACCGTTATCTACGTATGTCTTAAGGGTATTGGTGATGCGTCTCCTGATCCTATATGTTGGGTCTGCGTCGATTTTCTTGTATGTGTTTATGTCCGCAAGTTGGCGTCGAATTTCTGATAAGTACTGGTGCCTGTTGAGGATCACAATCGCTCCACCCTTGTCAGCTGGTTTTATTGTTATGTGTGGATTCTTGCTAAGGTTGTTCAATGCGGCTTTTTCGTCTCTACTGTAATTGTTGCGGATTGGGAGGAGGCCTAACTGTTGTTCCTTGATCAGGTCTTTAATGTCCCTGTCTAGACAGTGGTTGTATGTTTCAACTGGATGGTATGTGTGTGGAGGATTGAATGTGCTACGATTGTATAGTCCTAAGCTTTTTAGGGATAGGGTTGTGGTGGGGTTCTGAGAGGGCCTAATCTGTGTCAGTGTGGTGGGTCCTGGTTCTCTGTTGAAGTGTGTCTTAAGTCTGATTGTGCGGTAGAACGTCTGTAAGTCTTTTTGTAACTGAAATGAATCCCATTGTGGAGTGGGACAAAAGGACAGCCCCTTGTTTAATACCTGTAGTTCTAATGGGGAGAGAGAATAATCTGAGATATTTAAGAAAAGGTTGGGACCCCTACCTGTGACCGTAGAAACATCCCGCTGTGTCCGCTTGGACCTCCTCCTCGACCTCCTGGTTGGTTTGGTGGTTGGCCTAAAAAATCGGCCGATGTGTGCGGGGATGCTGGTGTCGAATAACCGGAACCGCCAGTATCGCTGTCTGAGTTTGGTGTGGTGTCGTCTCGCGGTCTCCCATCTCTGGGCCATTGTTTTCGTCGGTTCTTTGGGTTCCTGGGGTTCCTGGGTTGACGTGGTGGTGGGTTCCTTGGTGGTTTTTCGTCCCACCCAACATATAGGATCAGGAGACGCATCACCGATACCCTTAAGACATACGTAGATAACGGTACAATTGACACAGACACCCGGACTTTTCTAACGAACCAACACCCAATCACACCTGTTTTTTATATCCTTCCAAAGGTACACAAAGACCTTAAAAATCCACCAGGTAGACCCATAGTAGCCTCAACAGACTCTATCTTAAATCCCTTGTCAATCTATCTTGAAAAAATACTTACCCCATTCACCAAGAAGACTAAATCCTTCATCTTGGACACGGGTAATTTTCTCCAAAATCTTAAAGACATAGGCACTATACCAGTACACAGCACCTTATTCACATTAGATGTGAACAGTCTCTACACTTCAATAGAACATCAGAAGGGTCTAGAGGCAGTTAGAAAAACACTAGATGGATCTGAATTTACCAAGCCACAACAAAACCTATGCCTGGATCTACTCACCATCGTCCTACAAGAAAATTTCTTCTTGTTTGGCGACGATTTCTATATCCAGCGCTGCGGGACAGCGATGTGCGCGAATGTCGCGCCAGCTTATGCGAACCTCTATATGAATGAATTCGAAGAAACATACGTATACACCGATATTCTGTTCCAGCAATATGCCCTTTGCTGGTACAGATATATCGACGATATATTCGGCATTTGGACAGGTCCCACTAACACTCTACAGATATTTTTTGAAACCCTAAATAAAACAAGAAACGAACTGAAATTCACAATCACTATGGACAATGAGACAGTCTCCTTTTTAGACACTAAAATCAAAAAGAACACTGACGGTTCCCTATCCACGGATCTATATTCAAAACCGACAGATTGCAACGGCTTACTGAGGTATGACAGTTGCCATCCAAAGGCTACACGAAATAGTCTGCCCCGTTCTCAATTTAAAAGGGTTTCTAGGATAGTCACAGACCCAACAAGACGAACACAACAACTACAACAGATGTCCCAAAAGTTCAAGGACAGACACTACCCCGAACCACTACTCACTCAAGAACTACTACGGGCTAACACAGAACCCTCTGAACCCCTAGAGAAAAATAAAAGAGAACGTGTCCCATTTGTACACCATTTCCACCCCTCAATCTATAGGGTACACAATTTAATCAGAAAACATTGGACTATACTCAACAGAGCATATCCACACATACAGGCATTTCAGGAGCCACCCCTCATGTGTACCAAAGGAGCCAGAAACACCAGGGATCAGGTGGTTAGAGCAGATGTGGGTAGTCTCTCTAAACAACCAACACAAACGTATTTACAACCAAGAAGAACGGGCACATACCCCTGCCTCAGCTGCCCCAGCTGTTCCAACGTAATTAAAGGAAATACAGTCACACATCCCAGGACTGGCAAAACATATAACATCAAGGATTTCTACACTTGCAACACCAACTTTGTAGTTTATGTTATCAAATGCCCATGTGGACTCCTTTATGTGGGGGAAACCACACAGGCCATAAAAGACAGGATTTCACACCATAAGTCAGACATACGCTGTAAGAAAACATGGCTACCACTACCATTTCATTTTCAGGAAGCTAGACACACAGTGGCACAACTAAGATTTCAGATAATAGAGAAAGTGAATAGACCTAGAAGAGGAGGCAACCACATACAACTACTGAAAGATAGAGAAACGTACTGGATCTATACGCTGGATACCTTGACACCAAAAGGTCTTAAAGGGAAATTGACTGGCACTAGTTAACAGATATCAACCTTTTTACCTTTTTACCCCTACAGGCCCACTAGTCAACTTGTATAAAATTAGTGTGAGAAAAAATTGCTATACTCCAACCCCAACCCCCACCGTGGGATGGTAAGCATAACAAATATACGTTTGAGAATGTGTGAGTGACAAGGCTAAGGACTCCTATGTACAAACTGTGATTATGTTTAATTTTCATGCTTAATTTTCATATCTAATTTTGTTTAATTTTGATGTATCACATCTGTGACCCCAGTACCATACTTAATATGCTATATATAGTGGCGAACACTGTAATTCCATACAAAAGCATTTATGGACACATAATGTATTGAAAAGTGACCCCACAAGATCGGACATAATAGGGCACAACAGACAACACCTGTCCACATCACAATAATACATGGAATATGATACATCTTCCCCAATGGAATACACTGCTGTAGACGGGTATAGACTATGAGTAATTTTTGATGTATTACACCTATGACCCCACTATCATATTTAACGGATTATACTGTATTTGTGATTCTATACAAAAGTATTTATTGTTGTTGATACGTACTGGAGAAGTGACCCCATAAGACCTTTGCATAACAGGGCACAACAGACAACACCTATCTACATCACAATAATACATGGAAAATGATACATCTTCCCCAATAGAATACACTGCTATAGGCGGGTATAGACTATGATTAGTTTTTTGATGTATTACACCTATGACTCCATTATCTTATTTAACAGATTACACTGTATTTGTGATTTTATACAAAAATACTTATTGTTGCTGATACATACTGGATAAGTGACCCCAAAGACCTTTGCACAACAGGGCACATGAGATAACACCTATCTACATCACTATATTACATGGTAAAGCCCGCACACCTATCCACAATACATCATAGGGTTACATCCTCCCCATTAGAATACACTGCTGCAGGCTGAAAGCCTAGCAACAGGTAAACGAGTGGATAGCGCGACGTCACTTCCGGTGACGTCAGTACACTGGCGGGGCTGAATTAAGCAGACGCACGGGGCACTTCCGCCCTTAGACCGACGTCACATCCGGTCATGTGACCGGGAACAAGCCAGATAAAACGCGGGATGCACAAACCCGCTGCACAGCCATCAGCCACAGCGCGGGAGGCGCCGGCTACATTCCAGGAGGCAAGGGGGACACACAGTACCACCACATAAGATAAGTAAATGCTACCTCTACATGGACTAACTAAGATGTATAACCTTTACAGAAACCTCCACTTGGATACTTATCCAGCACACAGGGGCACATACTATACTCCAAGAGGTAAATTAAAAACCTGAATACACAGCCTCACATGGGAGTAACCAACTCCTAACTTAATTATCTTACCTACAGGCTAAACCAGCTCCATCAGAGCATCCTTTAATGAGGATATAGCCATATATGGACCCCAAGGCTGCACAACTTTAAGCCATATAGTGCATTTCAACAGGTAACTGTCTCACCAACCAACTATAAATACACAAACCATAACTCCCTATGTATTGATGCCCATCTCGTAAATGGATTAGTAGTATATACATAAATAATACAGACAATATGTTGTTACTTTGCATAATCCATTGCAAAAATTGTATATAATTGTATATATGTATTTATGTCTCACACTTCCACTTTCTGTATTTACCCACAGCGACTTTTGATAAAGGCTATTGGATTATAGCCGAAACGTCACCCAGGTCGCATGTCTATTGTGTACAGCACTAAATAAAATCAACACAAGTTTGTCACCTGCAAAACTGCCTTCTTGTTTTAATGCCCTGTCTTGTAGCAATGCCCCTTCTTGT
The DNA here is from genome assembly GCA_033576535.1 of Allobates femoralis. Taxonomy (NCBI): domain Eukaryota; kingdom Metazoa; phylum Chordata; class Amphibia; order Anura; family Aromobatidae; genus Allobates; species Allobates femoralis. Next base: position 510,247,829 of record JARQOC010000001.1, on the reverse strand, counting down.
AGTAAGGGCCCATATTGTTGTAATTACTCTTCTTCTTGTAATACCACTTCTTGTAGCAATGCCTCTTTTTGTAGCAATGCCTCTTCTTTTAGTATATGTAGGAGTAGAAGTAGAAAAGGGCACTGACCTGTGTTGATGCAGCTGTTAGTTCCCGTGGATGATGGTGTTAATGATCCCGGTGCTCCAGCTTGTAAAGGATCAAGTGCAGGATTGTTTCAATACAGGAAGCGGCACTCACGGATCTTGGTTCCAAGCTATTTATTTATCCAAATTACAGGATACATCCATCAGGGAGGGTGTGCAGGGAGGGGAAGCATGAGCAACGGAATCCGTTTCGAGGACAATTCCTCTTCTACGGGCTCTACCACAGAGCCGGTAGAAGAGGAATTGTCCTCGAAATGGATTCCGTTGCTCATGCTTCCCCTCCCTGCACACCCTCCCTGATGGATGTATCCTGTAATTTGGATAAATAAATAGCTTGGAACCAAGATCCGTGAGTGCCACTTCCTCTATTGAAACAATCCTCTTCTTTTAGTAATGCCTCATCTTGCACTAATTCTCCTTCTTATACTAATGCCCCTTCTTGTAGTTATACCCCTTCTTGTAGTAATGCCCCTTCTTGTAGTAATGCCCAATCTTGTAATGCCCCTTCTTGTTTTAATGTCCCATTTTGTAGTAATGCCCCTTCTTGGAGTAAGGCCCCATATTGAAGTAATTACTCTTCTTGTTATAATACCCCTTTTTGTAGTAATGGCCCACCTTGCATTAATGCCCCATCTTGTAGTAATACCCCATCTTGCTTCCCTATTATGCCGTTTTTTCAGCACAGGCACCCAAATGCACATGTTTGTTCTCACCTTTCCTCCACTATCTCAGCGTCCTGCACAAGTGAGTCGGTCGACAGGGAGGGAATACTCGGATACCGGGACAGGTGGTTGCTTCGGTGGGGTATCTCGGCTGGTCGATTCCCAGTTCCATGCCATGGACCCTCAGTGGTGGGGGTGGGGGTGATGATGATGGGGGGATGGTAACGTGACGCCACCTGTAGTACCTGGTAATAGGGTTACCAGCTCTGCGGCCGGCCACTGAGGTCATGGGAAGGCAGCTTCGGTAGTACAGCTCCCCACTGGTGGGAGCTTTTCTTCAGGGCAGCAGGGTGGATGAGGGAAGTAGTAGTCCTCACCTCCGGTGATGATGCTGTAGCCCTCTGGGTGCCGAATGAAAAGAGAACAGACTCCACTTCAGCTCAAACGGTTCTTTACTTGCACCAGATGGAAACAGGTACACGATACATTCTGGGTTAACGGGTATTGTAACTGCAGATTGTGAAGGTTTCTCCAGAGTCTGACAGTGATGCCCTCAATATGGCACTCGTGGTCTTCTTACTCTCTTGCTCTGTTTCTATTTGCCTCTCTTGAGCCAAGTCTCTAGTCCTCGGGGTCTGTTACCTAAAGTCTCTGACTTGTCGGTGTCGTGAACCCAGCTGCGGGACTGATGCTGCTTTAGGGGTGCTTCAGCTCCCTGTGTGTGTCGGGCCCTCAGCTTGCCGGTCTGTAGTTAGGGTTGAACCTTGCGTCTATCTATCTCGGCTCAGGTATGCCGGTGTTGACCTGGGTCCCCAGCTGGCTCCAACCAGTCCTGGGTAAACCCCCTTCTGAGTCTGGGCCGCTCCTCTCCTAAGAGGCGCCCTCCTGTTACAGCCGCAGGGTCACTGGCATCTTCCTTCCTTGCTCTTCTCACACCAACTGTCTGACTGTGCTGTCACTCCCCGTTTCCCGCTTTCTAGGCTCCTCCCCCTGGGACCAACTGAATATCAGTCTCCTGTATTAAAGTGGCCTGTGTATGGGTGTTGGGGTGCAGACTCTGAAGATTCCCCATGTCCACGGTTACAGAGGCACAACACCTTTAATTGGGGTGCAGTACCTTCCTGTGGTGCCTTGCCATAGGGGCACCACACATGCAACCCACAGGCACAGCAGACCCCTTGTGATCGTGGACCCGATGACTGTGTGTTAGCCGATGCCACTAGAATCAAGCTCTTCACAACTACACAATTGACCCACTGATTGGCTGGTAATTGCCATAGCTATAGCTGAGCAGAGCTTGATCCTAGCAGTGCTGGCGAATGTACATTTATCTGAAGCAAAGTGAGCATGTTGGCACCACCCTAGACCTAGCCGTGATCTCCAATGTGTCTGCAGTGCCTGCGAGCCGCATAAAGCAGCTTCAGGGGCCGCATGTTTGAAACATCTAATCTAGATGATTTTCCCAAGTGTTTTCAGAGTGACAAAATGTTTCTTAGACAACTTTTAATAACCTCTATATGTATATTTCATACTCAATACTGAATAAATTAAAATATTTTGAAAGTGTTTGAATTTGTTCATCATTTGTTTAAAATTTCCATAAATGATGTGGCAATTTCAAAGTGGAGAGCATTAAACGCCAAACAGAAGCAGTATTACCAACACTCCATCTGGATGGTACCTTGATCACAGAGTTACATGGAGTCGAGGTTGGTTATAATGCTAACAATATATCATGGACC
>JARQOC010000001.1:510184591-510245181 GCA_033576535.1 Allobates femoralis | reverse complement strand
CTGACTCATTTCCGGTTCTGACGGGAGTGGTAAGAAGATGAACTCTCTCGCCACTCGTAATTAGTCGTTCCTTTTTAGTGTCTTGGACCCTCTTTGGGACAGAGGTGGGATTTAGTCTTGTGGAGATGTGGCTCCTAATTTAAGGCCCACAGCCTGTCGGTCTGCGGTTAGGGATAAACCGTCAACTAACCACCTTGGTTCTGGTTCACCGGTGTTGACCCGGACTTTCTCCAGCCGGCTCCAACCAGTCCTGGAGAGTCCCCTTCCGTTCTCTGGGTCACCTCCCTCTGAGAGATGTCCTCCTGTCATGACCGCAGGGTCCCCTGCAACCGTCCTCTCCGCTCTTCTGTCACCGTCTGACTGACTACTGTCAACTGTCACTACGTCACGTCTCCTGCTTAGCTAAGCTCCACCCCCCCGGGACCTACTAAATATACAATCCCCAGTGCTAGGTTGTTTTATGAGCATGTTTTGGTGTAGTCTCTGGGTTTCCTCCTAATCCACGACTACGGAGGCACTCCACCTTCTGTTTTGGATGCAGTACCTCCCTGTGGTGTCCCACCATAGGGGTGCCGCATACACAAAGAGTCAATCAAGTCCAACAAGAATTCTATACTGAAACAGCCTTGTGAAATATGGGACCAATCCTTAAACATTACAGGTTTGTGCTTATTCACAGTTCTTTTTTTTTTTTGTGCAGACTGCTCCCATGTTCCAGTACCTCCAGACTTGCAGCTGCTATGTCTTGCATACCAGCATCTGGCTGCACACTCATCAAGTCCCCACTGGCTACAACCCCTTACTTTCTGGAGGGATCTACTCCAAGAGACAGTTGGGGCTGTTCTTTAGGACCATGGTCTAAAGCTGAAAGCACAATGGCGAGAGCAAAAACGGTCTGATTGAGGGATCCGAGAGTTGTACAACTGTCCTACATTTTTCTCAGATCACATCTGAGTACTGTCCAAGTGCAATCCCTTTTTTTTCTCAGCAGCTATTACAGTAGAATCATTTACAGGAACATTTTTGACAGTTGTCTAAGCTACAGAATGAGAATGTATCAATTAAAACTCGCATCAGACTCAGATGATCCGAGTGTGGTTTGTCTGTTTTGTCGGACCCATAGACTTGCATTGGCGAATCTTGTCTAACACTCGCATAAAATCGCAGCATGTTGCGACTGACTCGTCATCCGAGTCTCCAACGAGAAAAAAACATCCGACTCTCGGAAATGTGTCCATGGACATTGACTAACATTGGTCTGACTGCAATGCGATTTTTACTCACATTGCAGTCGTCCGAGTTTCATGCCAGTGTGTCCGAGCCCTAATAATATTTCTCTGAAACGCTGGTGAAAAATATACCTGGCTACAATCATGCAGCCAGGATTCGTGTTTCTCATGACTTGAGCAACATGAGCAGACGGTTTCCATTTAAGAATAGTACTGCAAAGCATGTTTTTCCATTTTCTATTAGAGATATTATAGTAAAGGTCGTGATTATCATGTCCTACATTATACTATTAAATACAGGAGCATCCCACACTTCTATAATATATGAAATAAACAATTAGCAGCACCTATAGAGTATGTAAACAGGTAGAGAAGGTCATGCTTTGTGAAGGTATAATTGCTGGCAGCTGTTAGTAATTTAATTTACTTTACAGAAAAAAAAAGAGAAATTGAAAAAAAAGAATTAATTTCTATTAATTTTCTGAGAACACATAATTTTCATTATTTACATTATTGTTTACTGCTATGGAAAAAAGATTGAGGTTACAGAGTAATTGGCTAATTTCAAATACAATATGGTATATGTGAGGGTAAGGACCAAAAAAGCAGCATCATTGCGATCCTCATATGAAACTGGCCATTTGGCTGCACTCACTACTACATATTCAAAATGCATTAGACATATTTCTTAAACCCAAGCGACACAAGTGTACTTAGGCTGCTTTCACATTACGGATTTTTAAAATCCAATGCTGTCCGATAAAAATCGGACAGCATCGGACCGATTTTGGGCCCCATGCAGCCCTATGGGCATCGGACCGAATCGGATGTGCACTAAATGCCATCCGATTTGGTCCGATCCGATTCTGTCCGATTTTTTTATCGGTGCAAAAATCGGAGCCGAAAATAAAATCTGACAGAATCAGATCGGACCTAATCGGATGGCATTTAGTGTACATCCGATCCGACCCGATCAATTTAACATGGGGTCCTATGGAAACATCTGATGTCTCCTCGGACCCGATTTTACTGTACTGAGCATGTTCAGTACAGTAAAAATGCTCCAAACTGGGAGAGCAAGGGTTAAAAAAAAAAAAAAAAGTTTATGCTCACCTCCCCCCGAGCCCCCGCCGTCTTCCTGAAGGCTCGCGGTGGCTTCTGCAGGCTCCCGGTGTCTGCAGAGGTCTTCTTCTGCTGTACAGGACCTGCGGTGATGTCACAGTCATGTGACCGCGGGTTACCATGGTGGAACCTGCTGTCACGTGACTGTGACATCACCGCAGGTCCTGTACAGCAGAAGAAGACCTCTGCAGACACCAGGAACCTGCGGGAGCCACCGGGAGCCTGCAGGAAGACGGCGGGAGACAGCGGGGGCTCGGGGGAGGTGAGCATAAACTTTTTTTTTTTGCCCGGAGGCTACGATTTAATGCCGGAATCGGATGCCTATTTGGCATCTGATTCCAGGCATTAGAAGGGAGCCAATGCTGTCCAAATTTATCGGACAGCATCGGCTCCCTTCAAAATCGTAATGTGAAAGTAGCCTTACTCTGCAAATTCTTTTTACAATAGCTGTATGACCTTGATATCAAAATGAGCATTTTATAAGTCCAACCAAGGCTAGGGTCACACTTAAATCTGGAATTGCGTTCACCGCATCCAGATCCGGATGCGGTGAACGCATTTGTCTTCTGACATTCAGCAATCCTGGAACCGGATTGCTCAAGATGTGTAATCCTGAGCAATCCGGTTACCGGATAGTTTGCTTATCCCTGCTGCTGCAGGGATGAGAAAACTGTTCTGTGGTTTGTAAAACTGGAAATTTGCTTAATAAATGTTCCTATAATGTCACTAGGGGGTGCCCACTCCCCCTAGAGACCTTACACCAACTCAGGTGGGTATATAATGGTATAATCACCTCTGTACAGCAGCTGCCTCCTGACAGCTGCTGTACAGTTTTATGAATGAAAGCGTCGGGATCCTCAGAGCAGCGCTGCCCATAGATCTTACTGTAAGTGGCTTCAGGATCTCAGACAGCGGCGCACATGCTATAGCAATAGCTATAGTATGCACTCTGCTCTGAGGAGCCCGGCGCATTCATTCATAAAACTGTACAGCAGCTGTCAGGAGGCAGCTGCTGTACAGAGGTGATTATACCATTATATGCCCACCTGAGTGGGTGTAAGGTCTCTAGGGGGAGTGGACACCCCCTAGAGACATTATAGAAATGTAATTAAACAAATTTACAGTTTAACAAAACACAGAACACATTGCTTATCCCGGCAGTAGCCGGGATAAGCAAAGTGTATGCGGGAACCGGATTGCTCAGGATTACACATCCTGAGCAATCTGGTTCCCACATTGCAGATAACAGAACCGTGCTGAAAACTGCAGCCTGCATGATTTTTCACGCAGGCTGCAGAGCCGGAGACGGAAACCGGATTGCTTGTGAAGCAATCCGGTTTTTAGCATAGGCTCCTATGAGGAGCGTTTCCTGATCCGGTTTTGAGCTTTTTGAAAATTCAAAACCGGATCAGGTTTTAAAAAAAAAAAAACCTGATGTGTGACCCTAGCCTAAGTGAGAGGGAGAAAGTGTATTTAATCTTTTACCACCAAGCCTGACTGACAGCTGCAGAGTGTACTGAGCAGTGCGGGATTTCAACAGTATCATGGAGGAGCATCACTGAAGTTCTACCAATCAGTCTAGGTAGGCAGAGATTGAGTTCATACTTTCATTAATGACTATATAGCTAATTAAATAAGGTCCTGATCCTAATTAGGTCTAAGAGATCTATTTAATAATTGTTGCAGTTTGTATTATGAAATCTTGTGACAGATTTGCTTAAAATTTCTGTCTACTCACAGTACATTTTCTTACTAATTTGATATGTTCATATGTCTTTAAAGTGGCCAAAACATATGAAAACATAGCAAAGTGTAAACCTGGGAAAGGTAGTCTGCAGCCACTTTTTGCATTCTTCTTCAGGAGCCATGGCTATGTCACTCATTGAAGTTTGAAAAAGTTTGAAAAAGTTGTGCGAAATCATCTTAACACATTTGACAAGCCACTGTGCGCAGGAAAAAGGTGAATCAAAGAGGGATACTCATATTGCACATTTAAAGGCATTTGTACATTTAAAGCCCATTCAGGTCCAACCAATGCACCTGCATCAGCCTTGAGAACAGTAACCCTGACATATGCCGCTATCAGTGGAGCAGTAGTTGTAATTCACATATACATAGCCAGCTCTTTCCATTTATTTATATAAGAATTCTGACTAACCAATAACCAATAATCACATTCATAGTTCCAAAGATAGATGCAGGTTCTCTTGTTATGTCCCGCATTTACCATACATTTATTTTTCAATAAGACATGTGTCACGCTTCCGGGGGAAGGCGCCCAAGAGTGGACCCACTGGGCCATGGAACTCAACTCCCCTGGGTGAGCTGGTCCTAGTTTAACCAACCCCTATACAGGGATTGTCAGGGGCAAGCCCAGTGGGTCTAAATGCCACAGCTGCTTGTAACAGGGGGAAGGCTCGTAGGGTTAGCCTATACCACGGTATAGCTAAGAAGGATTCGAGAGATCAGAGCCCGAGGAAAGGAGAGCAGGAATGGTTCTACTGGAGGAGAAGCAGAAGCTTACTAATTCAATAATCATTGTGAAATAAAAAAAAATGATCTTTTAGGAGCTCTGATGGATACAGATATTGGAGGATTCTTATTTAATCAGACCTTTATTATACGTCCCTTAAGTAGCACACACAACGCGTTTCGACAGTCAGGTAGCCGTCTTCATCAGGTGTATAAGGGGTCCATTACACAATTATTACATACTAGCTGTAGTACCCGGCTACGCCCGGGTTAATAAATAACTGCTGTTAGCTATAACAAAATAGAATATGAATATGTCATATTAATGACCTGTAGGAAAATAGAAGCCGAGCTGTGATTGATTGCTATAGGCAGCCTAATAAATCACCAGCCAACAGTAAACCCTCCCCCTGGCTGGGTAGTATATGTTACCTCACACATACACATAATAGACAGCTCATGTGACTGACATCTGCCTTAATTCCCTATATGGCACATGTGTTGCACATTGGTTGTTTTTAATCAGATGTTTATGTTTGGAAAATAAAGATAGCACACGTATGAAGCGAGTTGTGTGAGGTGATTTGTGCACATCTGTGTCTGTCTGTGTGGTGTGTGTGTCCCTGGGGTGTGTATGTGTGTGTCCCTGTGGGATGGGGTCTGTGTGGTGTGTGTCTCTGTTGTGTGTGTCTCTTTGTGGTGTGTGTGTCCCTGTGGGGTAAGTGCATGTGCCCCTATAGGGTGTGTATGTGTGTGTCCCTGTGTGGGGGTCTGTGGTGCGTGTGTTTGTGTGTGTATCTGTGTTGTGTGTGTCTCTTTGTGGTGTGTGTGTGTGTCCCTGTGGGGTGAGTGCATGTGTCCCTATAGGGTGTGTATGTGTGTGTGTCCCTGTGGGGGGGTGTCTATGTGGGGTGTGTGTGTCTCTGTGTTGTGTGTGTCCCTTTGTGGTGTGTGTGTGTCCCTGAGGGGTGAGTGCATGTGTCCCTATAGGGTGTGTATGTGTGTGTGTCCCTGTCGGGGGGTCTGTGTGGTGTGTGTGTGTCTCTTTGTGGTGTGTGTGTCCCTGTGGGGTAAGTGCATGTGCCCCTATAGGGTGTGTATGTGTGTGCGCCCCTGTGTGGGGTCTGTGGTGTGTGTGTATCTGTGTTGTGTGTGTCTCTTTGTGGTGTGTGTGTGTGTGTGTGTCCCTGTGGGGTGAGTGCATGTGTCCCTATAGGGTGTGTATGTGTGTGTGTGTCCCTGTGGGGGGGTGTCTGTGTGGGGTGTGTGTGTCTCTGTGTTGTGTGTGTCCCTTTTTGGTGTGTGTGTCCCTGAGGGGTGAGTGCATGTGTCCCTATAGGGTGTGTATATGTGTGTGTCCCTGTGGGGGGGTCTGTGTGGTGTGTGTGTGTCTCTTTGTGGTGTGTGTGTCCCTGTGGGGTGAGTGCATGTGTCCCTATAGGGTGGCTATGCGTGTGTGTCCCTGTGGGGGGGGTCTGTGTGGTGTGTGTGTGTCTCTTTGTGGTGTGTGTGTGTCCCTGTGTGGTGAGTGCATGTGTCGCTATAGAGTGTGAGTGTGTCCCCTTGGGGGTGTGTGTCTTTGTGGTGTGTGTTTGTTCGGGGTCGTGGTGAGTATCCAATGTTGGGGCTGCACCTTAGCGACTATACACTTGCTGTTACTCTTTGTGTGCGTGTGGTGTGTATACATGTCCCTCTGTGTGGTGAATATCTCATGTTGGGGCCCCACCTTAGTGACTATATGCTGGTATGTGCTGTTAGTCTTTGGCGCTATCATTAAGTCCCTCTCATTCAGAACTGTCAACTGGTAACTGTCACTTTTTCCCCATTATGTAGATAGGGGCAAAATTGTTTGGTGAATTGGAATGCGCGGGGTTAAAATTTCGCCTCACAACATAGCCTATGACGCTCCCGGGGTCCAGACGTGTGACTGTGCAAAATTTTGTCTCTATAGCTGACAGCTGTCGATTTTCCTCCCACACGTTTCGTTTCCCTTTTTTCCCATTATGTAGATAGGGGCAAAATTGTTTGGTGAACTGGAACGCGCAGGGTTAAAATTTCGCCTCACAACATAGCCTATGTCGCTCCCGGGGTCCAGACTCTGCAAAATTTTGCGGCTGTAGCTGCGACGGTGTAGATGCCAATCCCGGATATACACACATACACACACACATACATACACACATTCAGCTTTATATATTAGATATATAGACCATTGTAATTAGCAGCTCAATCTCAATTGGTCAACCATTCATTGAAAAAAACTTTAACCCTCAATCTACCACAGTCACACTTAACCCTATGTATGCTTTTAACAAAGTATCCCTCTGGACGCTAATAATCCCATGATCTTATACATACTGGATATATGTATGCACACACATACTCATGTGTCCAAATTATATTTAGCTTCTATCTACAAATAAAGTTCCTCTACCTGTAGATTGATGTTTATAAAAATTCACAAAATTACCGTACTGATAAAAATACTACAAATAAAAATATGAAAAAAAAAAAAATTAATATATAGAGAGATAGAGAGTGTATTCCCATCCTACATACACACCTCTAAAACCCTCAATTTATTCCGAATAAAACATATATTAAAAAATTATAATTAATAAAATTGTTTTAAAACCTAGTTAAGAAATTCAACTTTATCAATCCTTATTTGCCCATTATATCAAAAAAGCCACAAACTATATATATTTTATATTCTATATTAATTTCTTTGCTCCTCAATGTGTCTGCCTCTTCTTACTCCATTCTGCAACTACATAATATCCAACCAGTAACAATAACATTACACAACTTATGGTTTAGCAACATTGTCCAGGGTCAAATTGTGCCCCTCTGGACTTAAAGTGCCCAATTTATAAATCCAGTAGCTTTCTTTTCTAACTAATTGTGCTGATGAACCATTCTCTTTGTTATTGATATGGTCAATGATGACCAAACTCAATTTGCCTGGATCTCTTTGGTGTACGCTACTGAAATGCCTGGACAAACTGTGCAATTGGTATCCAGTCGTAATATTAGATCTGTGTTTATTTAGCCGGGCATGCATCTCTTGCACAATGTGGCCTACATACTGCAGGTCACATGTGCACTCCAGTAAATAAATTACAGAAGATGTCTGACATGTTGCCCTATGTTTAATCTGGAAAGTTTCCCCCGTAGTTTTGGAGGTAAAGATCTTTGCCCCTTTCTTTATGACCTCTCAGCATAGGCATCTCAGTGTTCTGCAGAACAGTGCTGATGTGTGAGCCCGGTGGTCAGCAGGCAGGAAGGGAACTCGGCGATGACTCTGAGACCCAGCACGCCTGGACGCCGGATACCCGATCGGTAGAGGTGCAGAGGATGCAGACCCAGGAGAGGTGAGCTGGGAAGCGGTGCCAGGGGACCTAACAATATGTGTGCTGGATGAGAATAGACATTTAAAAGTCCTATTTAGTTCTGGTCCTATCTACTATATAATCGTCTAATTCTGTCTGTCTGTCTGTAATCTAAATCCTGCATCGCTGATTGGTCGTGTCCGGCCGGACACGACCAATCAGCGACAGGCACAGTCTGGCTGCGAATTGGTGAAGGATTTGAACCACGCACGCCACCGCTATCGTCGGGAGATCAGTGGCGCTAGCCTCTGATCTCCCGACGGTAGCCACGGGTCATCTCCTGCCGCACGGAGGTCAGCAGTGGTGCAGCCGGGAGATGACCGGCACCGGCTGCTCACAGCGGAAGTACCCCGACCGGCGCTAGTGAGCTTGCTCAGTGTGACACTCAGCAGCGACCAGGCCCCCCCTATGATATCGCTGATTATGTCAGAATGGCGTTTTTTTGTTCGTTGGGACCCCGCTGAGCAGCATGCATCGGTGTGTTTCACGGGAACAATGACCAACGACCTCAATACTACACCCTAGAGTGACAGAATCCCAATGACCACCATATCGTTGCTGCATCACTGGTGAGATCTGACTGTTTGACATCTCCCCAGTGATCACGCAGTGACGCTCCAGCAATCCCTACCATGTTGTATTGTTGTCAGGATCGCTGGAGCGTCACCAGTTGTGACGGTACTTTACTGATCGCTCATTGCATTATTCTTACTTCTTCATAAATAAACTACATACATATTCTAGAATACCCGACGCGTTAGAATCGAGCCACCATCTAGCATTATATATTTCTATATTATTCCCAATACTATTTATTGTACAGGGTGGGCCATTTATATGGATGCACCTAAATAAAATGGGAATGGTTGGTGATATCAACTTCCTGTTTGTGGCACATTAGTATATGGGAGGGGAAAAACCTTTCCAGATGGGTGGTAACCATGGTGGCCATTTTGGATCTAAATATATTTTTTGCAATGGGAAGAGGGTCATGTGACACATCAAACTTATTGAGAATTTCATAAGAAAAACAATTGACCCACCCCAAGGCCGTAGGGACTCGGTACCTGAGCGGTTACTATAAGGGGATGTCACTGGCGGCCTGCCCGGGGCCATGGCCCTGGTGGTCGCTAAAAAGTTGAGGAATAAAAAGAAAAGAAAAGAAAAAGAATAAAGTCTCGTGACGCCACCTGCGGTACCTGGTGATGGCACCAGCGCTGCCGGCAGACCTCTGGGGACGATGTGTAGGCAGCCAGATGTCAATTCAAAGTCAGTTTCACTCGCCTCTTAAATTTTAGGTGAATGTTAGCCACCTTCTATTTTGAAGAGTGTGCAGTGTGGCACAGACGGTATCTTGTGCACCGATGGTACGCCATGAGACTATTTGTACTGTGATTAGATTATTGTCACTTTTCCTGGTGTTTGTTGTCTATTCTGAGTAGTTTGGCAGCTTTTGGACACCTTTGAAGGTGTTTTCTATGTGTTTGCTGTAGCTGCCGTTGATTCTAATGGTGTTCGACGTGTTTGACGAATATTCGATGAACACACCCCCAATTTGGCGTATCAACTCAAATTCGAACACTTAGGTGGTGGCTCATCACTACTGTTCTTGAAATAAAACCACATTCTCAATCCAAAATTATTTTCAGCGTTTTATCTGCTTCAAGAATTGGCAAATTTCTTTTTATGATTTTTACTATTGCATCATATTGGTCACTATATTGTGTAGAAAAATATATATTATCATTATTTTTATTTTGATCTTTCATGACAGTTTGTAATTATTATTTTCTGGGGGTTTTTTTTGGTTGGCTAATGCTTTTTCTCAGGTGTCTGGGGTAACCTATCTGAATTAACCTCTGGTCAATGATTTTACATTCTTTGTTTAAGAATCTTATGTAGAGCAGCTTCTTTTTGATCAGATATATTCTCCCATGGGGAGATTCCTTGTAATTAGTGAGTGATAAGCGAGTGTAATTGTTACTATTCGCTACTCGCACAGATAGCACGGTATTCGCGATACTCGTTACGCAGTGAGTATCGCTGGAGATTGTGAGTGATGTGTCGATCGTTATAGATCTGACACAAATTGCCAGCTCCGTTCAGTGCACAATGTGGGCTGGCACCTCGGAGAGAGCAGATTGAATGTTAGGCTCCCTCTGGGGGGCACAGCAAGGTCTTTTTGGCATTGAAATCGTAAAAAAGCCCACCCTCATGCCCTATCACGGAAAGACTTGTTTTATGGCCGGAAGTGTGTGGGCAGAGCCTATCACTAATTGACTAACATTAGACTTGCTATTCGGACGAATATGCAAGTATTAAAAACTACTCGTTACAGGTACAGCGAGTACAAATATTTCACTACACGCTCATCACTACTTAACCCTAGAACGCATACCTGGGGCCTCGCAGGCCTGCCAGGTTACTTGTTTTCTATTTTCTGTAAAATTACTTTAGTTTGAATTTTGAAAATCTAGGTAATCCTCAGGTATATAGTTGTTAGTAATTTCCGGTTATTCATATATTTTTATGTTACAGACATTTCGGTATAACAACCTTTTTTTGGGACTACCCCATATTCACGCACCTGGGGCCTTTTAGGCCTGTACTAGGTTTACATGTGATACTCAGTCTTTTTGTCTGTATTGTTGCAGGGGAAGAACTTTTATGACTCTGCTATTGCTGGGAAGAGTGTGGATTCTGCATGACAACATGGTCATGTGATCTTGGAAGGGAGGCTCCCTCACAAAGTCATGTGTCTCTGACCTCATCGCAGGTCTTTTTGTCCTAATTGCTGGAGAGACTTTGGAGGAAGAAGTCAGCTTTCTTTTGTCTGGAAATAGAAACTTTCTGAGCTCCAAAACCAGAGGCTTCTACTGCACTACAAGAAAGTGACCTGTTGAAGGTAAGAGGAGGGGGGCTGCACTTTACCTGCTTTATATCGCTTGGTGTGCTGGGACCCTAACAAAGAGTCTTATTACATACTGTTTACAGTGCACAAGCCTAATTGTAATCTTTTTTTTTTTTCTTTTTAGTTTACTGACATCTAAAATTACAATGGCACAGTCTACTTCCAGGGGATTGACTGACCATGAAATCGAGGCAATCATTTTTGATAGTGATGATGAAAGTGAAATTTCTTTGTCTGATGAAGAGTACATGCCACCAGCTAATGTATCAACTTCATCGTCCAGCAATTTTTCAGATGATGAAGAAGTAGTGGATCCAGCAGAATGTTCAAATAGAACATCTAAAACGAATATTTTTTGGAACAGTACTGCTGCGGCTTAGGCTGTGTTCCCAGTAGCGCTGGGGTTCGCCAGAAGGGGATACATAATGGATCTGACCTCCTGGTAACTCCAGCTAAGGCTGCCGGAATGGCAGGATTCTGCCAGCCTTAGCTGGGGTCACCAGGAGGTAAGATCCATTACGGATCCCCTACTGGCGGACCCCAGAGCTACTCGGAATGCATCCTTACTTTGCAATTGTAAAATAAATTTTGAAAAGTATTTTTATTTGAGTTATTCCGTGTTATTTGCACACAGGCCTAAAAGGCCCCAGGTGCGTGAATATGGGGTAGTTCCAAAAAAAGGCTGTTATACCGAAATGCCTATAACATAAAAATATATGAACAACTGGAAATTACTAACAACTATATACCTGAGGAATACCTAGAGTTTCAAAAATCTAACTAAAGTAATTTTACAGAAAATAGAAAACAGGTAACCTGGCAGGCCTGCGAGGCCCCAGGTATGCGTCCGCCAGCCTTAGCTGGGGTCACCAGGAGGTCAGATCCATTACGGGATTCCGTCCTGGCGGACCCCAGCGCTAGTGGGAATGCATCCTTACTTTGCAATAAACTTTGAAAAGTATTTTTTTTTAGTTATTCCATGATAATTGTAAACAGGCCTAAAAGGCCCAAGGTGCGTGAATGTGTAGATTTCTATGGGTATGCGTTCTAGGGTTAAAATTCGTCTTGGGTGACTATTTGTTGCAAATAGTGAGTTACCTGCTATGCTCTTTCTGTATAGCTCTAAGTCAACACAGGTTATTGCGGTGTTTCCAATGACCAGTAGATCCAGAAAGGTAATTTGTTGTTTCTCAGTTGGGAAGGTGAATTTAAGGTTCTCATGGTTGTAGTTCATGTAATCCAAGAATTTAGAGATGTTAGTTTCATCTTCCTTCCGTACAGTTATAATATCATCTAAGAACCTCGAAAATAGTTCTATGTCATTCACATAGGGGCTGTTGTCATTATAGATTTTTATTTATTCCCACTATGTGACATACAGTGTTGGCCAAAAGTATTGACACCCCTGCAATTCTGTCAGATAATACTCAGTTTCTTCCTGAAAATGATTGCAATCACAAATTCTTGGTATTATTATCTTTATCTAATTTGTCTTAAATGAAAAAACACAAAAGAGAATGAAGCAAAAAGCAAAACATTGATCATTTCACACAAAACTCCAAAAATGGGCCGGACAAAAGTATTGGCACCTTCAGCCTAATACTTGGTTGCCCAACCTTTAGCCAAAATAACTGTGATCAACTGCTTCCGGTAACCATCAATGAATTTCTTACAATGCTCTGCTGGAATTTTAGACCATTCTTCTTTGGCAAACTGCTCCAGGTCCCTGATATTTGAAGGGTGCCTTCTCCAAACTGTCATTTTTAGATCTCTCCACAGGTGTTCTATGGGATTCAGGTCTGGACTCATTGCTGCCCACCTTAGAAGTCTCCAGTGCTTTCTCTCAAACCATTTTCTAGTGCTTTTTGAAGTTTTGGGTCATTGTCCTGCTGGAAGACCCATGACCTCTGAGGGAGACCCAGCTTTCTCACACTGGGCCCTACATTATTTCCCAATATTGCAACAAAAGCAGACAATATTTATGTGAATTAGCACATCCAAAAAATTTTTTATATGGCAAAAAATTCACTTTATTGTTAAAATTAATTCATATTAAAATATATTCATTTTACAATACACGTTTAAAGTGGGAACACAGTCCCTAACATGCACAAACAATAATGGGGTGGGCTATAAAGAATACATAAGTGGCAGCATAAACACATAGGGAAAAATACATAAATAGAGCTCTGTCACACTAATATTTCTCTTAGTCCCTCTCTTAGATCAGCATACAAGGCTTCTACAGGTCATTCAATAATTAAGGAATCCTTCATACAAAACCATAGTATAAACAATACCTGGTGCCAGAGAGGTGCTCACGGACAATCGCTCATCAGATCCCTGCTGCCACAGTGCTCCCGCCACAACACCCAGCCGACGCACGTTTCAAAGTTTGTTTTTCCTCAGGGCGTGCATTGAGCTATATGGAAGTTTCTTGTCTTATATAGTGTCTACTACCTAATTATGAGCTGCACCTGTCAGAGCAACTCCCCCTGTCCGTCACAGTCAAGTCACCCCCTTAAACCATTTCCAGGTCACTGAGCCTCCTTCTAAATCTTCCCCCAATCCTGACCAGCACATGTGCCTGTTTTCACCCAAGAGCCATATCACTTCCAGGTTAGGACACAATACACATGACTAAGTCATGTGATCACGTTGCCCGGGAGATGCCTGGCACACGTACCGCCGCGTCACTAGTAGTTCCGGATATACTCAGCGTGCGCACGCGCCACCCGTCATCAATACGTGACCGCGCGCCCATCTCCATGACGATCCTGGACAGACGCTTTCCTGTCGCGCTGATGTAATCAGCGCGTGCGATCCAGCGTCTGTCAGGGTGCGCATGCGCCGTACGTCCAATAGACGTAACAGCGCCGCGCATCCCCATAGCAACCCGGGCTCGTACGTCCCCGTCAGGAAAAATGTAAACAGTGAGCTGCCCAGACAAAAGTGCAATAGTATATATAATATTCATAAAGCTTAGGGGAACATAAAGAATGGTAATCCACCTACCCAAGGCTCACTAAAGGGTTATTAATACCACTTCTGACCAATATATAACAAATGCTAGGTTACACATGGGATTTCAAATGCTAATACAAATAAAATATCTACCTTGTTAAAGTGACAGTGCAAATTTTAGAAAAAATAATAAATATGTGATAAAAGCAAACAAAGTAAATGAGTAAACCCAAAAGGTGATTTTTAAGGTACAATCAGTACATAAAGTGCAAAAAGAGGCAAAAGGCAAAAATATACAATATGCCAATGACAGAAAATTTTTTCAAGATATTATAAATACACATTTAAAATACAGTTCCAATGTAAAGTTTAAAGTGCTACTTTTAATACACTAATGTCCCCCCATCCATTCTTATCCCCGTAACCCATATATGTATATAACCAATTCCTATAATATTTCCCATAAATAGTAATACCCAACTCTAACCCAATCCAACCCCTTCCCCCCATAGACCTACCCACTCTCGTGGGGACATTAGTGATAATTCTACAAAATCACCCCCCTAAGCCCCTAAAAATTCTCCAATAATTCATATCCCATTTTTAATGTATAAATAAACCCATGAATCACACGCAAAAAATCAGCATAAATTTCCATAGTCAAGTCGGTGTATTCCATTCTCAAACGGGGGTCCTCCATGCATTTTTCCTCCTCTTTTTCCAAACTCTTCACCCAGGTCACAGGACAAATGCTCTCGACAGGGATTAGACTCCTATAGAGTCAATACCGAACAGATTATACTAAAACAAAACTAAAAAACAAAAATAATTAATATCACAGATATACGTCCATAGAAACCTCCAACTACACATCTGGTTCGAAATTACTCTAAAGAAAAGCACTAAACCCTAGGTTCTCGTTGAGTTCCTGTGGTGTCAGGGTCCCCAAACGGAAGATCCACCTGCTCTCCACCTGCGCCAATCTTTTAGCCAGATTACCTCCTCTCACTCCCATAGATACCACATCTATGGCCTTTACCTTTAACTGTCTAGCATCACATTGGTGGAATCGTTTAAAATGCCGTGGGAGCGTTTTCAACTGTTTTGGATCTTCCTCGGTCAATGCTTTCTCTATGTCCCTTACATGTTCGCGGGTTCTTACCCTAAGCTCTCTGGTGGTCATCCCGACATAGAATTTCCCGCACGGGCATTCCGCCTGATAAACTACCCTTTTGACCCACATGAAAGGAAAAGTCGGATGTCAAACTCTCTAGATCCATCAAAGTTTGTAAAGGTTTTAGATTTTACTATATTCAGACATCCTTTGCATTTTCCACATGGGTAGCATCCTTTCAGGTCTAGCCAGGTCTGTGAGACTAGTCGTTTTTCTGGTTCGAAATGACTTTTTACCAGAAAATCGCGCAAATTTTTTGTCCTCCTAGCTGTCATCTTTGGTACGGACGGCAAACACTTCTTTAAAACAGGGTCCGTTGTAAGCCACCCCCAATGTTTCCTCACTATTCCCCTTAGTTCTGGCCACTGTGTACTATAGGCAGTTATGAAACGGACTATATCTTCCGTATCATTGCCTTTCACTGGAGGTCTGTAAAGGGCCTCATTACGGGATAATTTCTTAACCTTCACATACCCCTGCCTGATTACACGCTTACTATATCCCCGTTCGCCAAATCTCTGTTGCAAGTCCTCTGCCTGTTCTTCAAATAATTGATCATTTGAGCAGATGCGTTTCGCCCTCATAAATTGCCCTATCGGTATTCCTCTGATGGTTGAGGCAGGATGACATGAAGCGGCATGCAACAGAGAGTTGGTTGAGGTCGGCTTCCGATATATATCGGTAATCAAATCTCCCTTTTCTGAGGTCCTGATTTTTATATCCAAAAACTCCAGTTCCCTACCCTCTTTGTACGTCAATTTTACATTGATGTTATTGGAGTTTAGTCTCTCAAACAAACCTCTTAGTTCAGCAGGAGTCCCCTCCCAAATGAACCAGAGGTCATCAATATACCTCATCCAGTGATGTACTTTTTCCATCTCAGGGAAACTGTCATCGGAAAAAATTTCCCGTTCCCAGGCCCCCAGAAACAGGTTCGCGTACGAGGGGGCACAGGCCGCCCCCATAGCGGTCCCCTGTCTCTGGAGGTACACCTGGTTGGAGAAAATAAAGCAATTATGTGAGAGAACAAACTCCAACAGGGTCATCAACAGATCCGCCAGATCTCGTTCTACGTTCTGATTAGTGAGGTACCATCTGACTGCTGCCAATCCGTCCTGATGTCTAATAGACGTATACAGCGACTCTACGTCGGCTGTGACCATAACCATATTGTCCGCCAAATGCATATGGTCCAGCCTCCGCAGAGCCGCTGTAGTATCCTTAATATACGATGGTAAAGTCAGGACAATAGGTTTCAGATAATAATCTATCACTTTGCAAATGACTTCGCACAGACCTTCATTGCCTGAAACTATGGGTCTCCCGGGTGGGTCCAAATGGTCTTTATGGACCTTAGGTATCAGGTAAAATGTGGCCATACGGGGTTGAAACTTCTCCACAAAGTCCAACATTTTCTTTGATACAATCCCTTTCTGAAACGCCTCTTCGATTATCTCTATCAAGTCAGCCTGGAATTTGGGGAGTGGATTTGATGATAATTTAGCATAGCAATTGGTATCATTTAGTAACTTCCTAGCTTGTTTTACATATAAGTCATTCGGCCATATTACCAGGTTGCCCCCTTTATCAGAGGGCTTAAACGTTACGTCTTGCCATGACTGCATCTCTTTCAATGCTTGTCTTTCCTGCCTGGTAATATTAGACCGCTGACTTACTTTGGAGGCCAGTTGTTCCACCTCCTCTGTTACTAACTTAGTAAAAATTTCCACTGCTGGACATATGCTAAAGTTCACAAATTTTTTCTTGGAGGGGATCAAAAGGTCCGACCTCGAGCTTACCTCTTTTGATGACTGTTCCCCTCCTCCATTGTCTCCAATATTTCAATAGCACTCCTCTCCTCCTCCGAAAACATAGGACTTATTTGGTCTTTTTTGGCATGTAATTTTTTCAACAAAAGCTTTCTCGAGAATAAATGGAGATCCTTGATCGTTAGAAATGTGTCTAGACAGGACGAAGGGGAAAAAGTGAGACCTTTCTCCAGCAGTTCTAATTGCACTGGGGACATAACGTGAGCAGAGAGATTTATTACCTTGAAGCGGTCGCTTCGTTGGTTCTTTGCTCTATCTGCTCCGTCCCTTGGCCCATTAAATTTTCGTTTCCCTGCATGCGCATGCGCACCCCGACAGACGCTGGATCGCACGCGCTGATTACATCAGCGCGACAGGAAAGCGTCTGTCCAGGATCGTCATGGAGATGGGCGCCGCGGTCACGTATTGATGACGGGTGGCGCGTGCGCACGCTGAGTATATCCGGAACTACTAGTGACGCGGCGGTACGTGTGCCAGGCATCTCCCGGGCAACGTGATCACATGACTTAGTCATGTGTATTGTGTCCTAACCTGGAAGTGATATGGCTCTTGGGTGAAAACAGGCACATGTGCTGGTCAGGATTGGGGGAAGATTTAGAAGGAGGCTCAGTGACCTGGAAATGGTTTAAGGGGGTGACTTGACTGTGACGGACAGGGGGAGTTGCTCTGACAGGTGCAGCTCATAATTAGGTAGTAGACACTATATAAGACAAGAAACTTCCATATAGCTCAATGCACGCCCTGAGGAAAAACAAACTTTGAAACGTGCGTCGGCTGGGTGTTGTGGCGGGAGCACTGTGGCAGCAGGGATCTGATGAGCGATTGTCCGTGAGCACCTCTCTGGCACCAGGTATTGTTTATACTATGGTTTTGTATGAAGGATTCCTTAATTATTGAATGACCTGTAGAAGCCTTGTATGCTGATCTAAGAGAGGGACTAAGAGAAATATTAGTGTGACAGAGCTCTATTTATGTATTTTTCCCTATGTGTTTATGCTGCCACTTATGTATTCTTTATAGCCCACCCCATTATTGTTTGTGCATGTTAGGGACTGTGTTCCCACTTTAAACGTGTATTGTAAAATGAATATATTTTAATATGAATTAATTTTAACAATAAAGTGAATTTTTTGCCATATAAAAAATTTTTTGGATGTGCTAATTCACATAAATATTGTCAGCTTTTGTTGCAATATTTGGTAAGGTAAAAACGTGTTTTTTGGTGAAGCACATATTTATCTGTCAAGGGGACCCTTTTATGTGTATGGGCCCTACATTATGCTGCAAAATTTGTTGGTAGTCTTCAGACTTCATAATGCCATGCACTCGGTCAAGCAGTCCAGTGCCAAAGGCAGCAAAGCAACCCCAAAACATCAGGGAACCTCCGCCATTTTTGACTGTAAGGAGCATGTTCTTTTCTTTGAATGCCTCTTTTTTTCTCCTGTAAACTCTATGTTGTTGCCTTTGCCCAAAAAGAGAGAACATTCTTCCAAAACGTTTTAGGCTTTCTCATGTAAGTTTTGGCAAACTCCAGCCTGGTGTTTTTATGTGTCGGGGTAAGAAGTGGGGTCTTCCTGGGTCTCCTATCATATAGTCCCTTTTCATTCAGATGCCGACGGATAGTACGGGTTGACACTGTTGTACCCTCGGACTGCAGGGCAGCTTGAACTTGTTTGAATGTTAGTCGAGGTCCTTTATCCACCATCCGCACAATCTTACGTTGAAATCTCGTGTCAATTTTTCTTTTCCGTCCACATTTAGAGAAGTTAGCCACAGTGCCATGGGATTTAAACTTCTTGATTACACTGCGCACGGTAGACACTGGAACATTCAGGTCTTTGGAGATGGACTTGTAGCCTTGAGATTGCTCATGCTTCCTCACAATTTGGTTTCTCAAGTCCTCAGACAGTTCTTTGGTCTTCTTTCGTTTCTCCACACTCAATGTGGTACACACAAGGACACAGGACAGAGGTTGAGTCAACTTTAATCCATGTCAACTGGCTGCAAGTGTGATTTAGTTATTGCCAACACTTGTTAGGTGCCACAGCTAAGTTACAGGTGCTGTTAATTGCACAAATTAGAGAAGCATCACATGATTTTTCTAACAGTTCCAATACTTTTGTCCACCCCCTATTTTTATGTTTGGTGTGGAATTATATCCAATTTGGCTTTAGGACAATTCTTTTTGTGTTTTTTTCACTGAAGACAAATTAAATGAAGATAATAATACCAAAGAATTTGTGATTGCAATCATTTTCAGGAAGAAGCTGAGTATTATCTGACAGAATTGCAGGAGTGTCAATACTTTTGGCCAACACTGTAAATGTTTGCCAACGATGGTGAGGATTTAGCCCCCATCGCACAGCCTTGTTTTTGCAAAAAATAGTTGCTTCTGTTATCAAACATGAAGTAGTTATTCTTTAAAAGAAATTCCATCACTGATATTATATATAATTGGAACTCTTGAATATTTGGTATAGCACTGTAATTGATGACCTAGTGCATGTAGAGCTAACTCGTGGTATTGCTGAATATAAGGTCGCTATATCACGTTATCCATGTGTAACACTGATTCCTTTTCATTTTCTGCATTATATTTAACGCGTTTGTTTTGAGATCTGTTCAGAAGTTGGTCACAGATATCTGTGTGTGTAAAGCGGCCTTAAAGGCTGTAAGCGTTCATCCAACCACGAGTATAAAGGCCACATTAAATTTAACGCGTTTGTTTTCTATTATGTAGTTTGGAGATTGCAATACTAAAGGCCGCTTTACACATACAGATATCTGTGACCAACTTCTGAACAGATCTCTGGTTGCAGTGAAATCATGGACACATTGTTCCATTGTACACAGTCACAAAATGGAGCAATGTGTCCATGATTTCACTGCAACCAGCAAGTTGGTCAGAAGTTGGACAGATAAGTTGGTGTGTGTAAAGTGGCCCTTAATTTTCCAATATGGAATCAATCCCTTATACTATTGGCCTTAGTGTGGGAGGGAACTGTCCTTCATGAACTTTAGGAACCGCATGGAATAGTGGTGTTTTGGTATTCACAGGATTCATATGTTCTACTTGTTTGGTAGTGAGAAACCCCATCTTCATTCAGTAGGTGCTAGAGAGAATGTCTAGTGGATTCAGTAGGATCTTTGGTTACTTTTTCATATGTATATTTCTGAATCACTCAACATGTTATTAAAGGGAACCTGTCACCCCCCACCCAGGGTCTACGAAGGTAAAAGAGCCATCTTCAGCAGCACTAAGGCTGCATTCAGTTTCCCTGGGGGTTCTTATGTGTAATGCCCCCAGGGACACTGAATTAATGAGTTTTATGAATTTGGCTCCATATCTCTACTTGGACAAGTGGGTGTGTGCTTTACTGAGCTCTCAACCGCATTCCTGTTGCCAATCATCCCCTCTCTGGGCACCAGTCCAGGCACCACCTCATCCCTGCTCCTTATGTCCCCAGTGCCTGTGCTGTGAAATCATGTCTCATGACATGTCTCAACTGAGGTCACATGATCTCCTCACATCGCGCCTGCATATAGTGGAGGTACCAGATCCTTGCCCCTCAGTGTGTTATGATGCATTCACACTGTGGGGCTGGGGCCTCCGTTATATGCATGAATGATAGGCTCCCTTTATCTTGTTTTTTGTATAAGCCCACATCCATAATTGTGGTTATCCTCCCTTTATCAGAGTTGTTTTCTAATTATATTGGGGTTCTCTTGCAGTTGTTTTATTGCATTTTTTGGGGCTTGGTGAGGTTCTGTTTTTGTGTCTGTGTATAGTGATAATGGTTCAATTTAAGTAATTCCTCCTCAACACCTGTTTGGAAAATGTTCATTACTGGGCTTCTTGATTGGAGTGAAAAATAAATTGGGTTTGGCACATGGTTAGAGAATTGTTTTTTCGTGATGTTTAGGGCTTCTTTTTCTTTTCCTGATAGAGCATATACATTTCTTAGAAATTGCATTCCTTGTTTTTTGAGCTGTACCCTGAGGCAGTTGAGCCTGCATCTTCATCTGATTTTATCTCTATTTCCAAGTTATCTGTGGTAATATCAGTCTGTTCCAATGAAAGCTGACTTTTCTCTGACCTTCAACATTAGTTTTTATTTTTCAAAATTGCTTTAAGATTTTTTTGTGTTGATGGCTTTTGTGAGTTTTTTTGATCTTTGGGGTTGCGGGGAGTGTGTGGCCTTTTGTTATTTGCTTTCCAGTTATAAATTCTTTGATTTTCGTAGTCTTTGACTTTTCTATTAGGCTGCATTTACAAGTAGCGTATTTGCCGTGTATTTGTGCAGGAGTGCTTTTTTTGCAAGCGTTTTGTGCTAAAAAGCGTGACTGCATTCACACGCCACTTTTTTTCCGGTGTGCTTTTCCAGAGCCTATTTTATAATGGGGCCTATGGAAAAGCGCACCAAAAAAGACGCAAAGAATTGCCATGGTCATTCTTTTTGCATTTGAATGCATTTCAGCAAAAGCCATAGCTTTTGCTTGAATGCGTTTCCAGCGTTGCGTTTCATTGCATTTACATAAGTGCAAAAAAGCCCAGTGTAAATGTGGGAATATGCAGAAAATACGACGCGTGTGAACGCAGCCTTAAATTTATTTTGTTTGCCTGTGTTCAACTTGTTGCCAGGGTTCTAGATTTTCGGTAATTTCTGACCATTTAGGATTACAGGTCATAGGCATTGTTCACACACAATTTGCGTTTTTTTAGCACTCCTAAAACCATATGCGTTTTTTAGGAGTGCTAAAAAATGTCTCTTGTGTGTCTGCAAGGAAATATAGCCTTTTTGGACTTTGTCATTTTTTCCTCAAAAACGCAAGCGTTAACGCAGGGTGCATAAATGTGCCATTTAAAAACGCATGCGTTTCCCATAGGGCCCTATGTTATAGAAAGGCATGCGTTTTTTAGAAAACGCATGCGTTTTTTTAACATGGGGCCCTATGGGAAACGCATGCGTTAACGCAGGAGCCTATATGTGCCCTGCGTTAACACATGCGTTTCCCATAGGGACCCATGTTAAAAAAACGCATGCGTTTTTGGAAACAACACCTGCGTTTTTTTCCAGCACCCAAAAAACGCTGCATGCAGTGTTTTTTGGACTGGGGGAAAAAAACGCAAGTGGAGTTAAAAAACGCAGCTACACTCAATTGCACCCTGCGTTAACGCACCTGCGTTTTTTTTTTACAGCACAAAAAACGCAGAGATGGTCAAAAAAGCTCATGTGTGTGAACATGGCCATTCTCACAAAAATATCTGATCTTGGATACTTTGTTATAATTGCAATTTCATCTTGATAACGCTGTTGCATGTTGTGGGAGCTACCTTCAAATGACGATGGTAGAATGACTGTTTTTTCAATTGGAATTCCCTTTTGAATGGATTGTTTTTGCAAATGTTCTTGAAGAACGCAGTAGTCTTTAACTTTAAGTTGTTGTTGGTTCATTCGTATGAAATTTAGACGATTAGCTTCAATTTTAACGTATGCGTCGACTAAGTACTGTTGTGTCAGTTTCCCACCGTTTAAAATAGGATTGAAGTAATTTCGGAGAGACAAAAGAAAACTATAATTACTGCAGTTGTGTAATTCTTCTTAAAGTGCCTTGCTGGTGTAGGTTTTCATGCCACCCTCGATCACCTCTTGAAAACAATAGTAGATACAGAAGAGCATCAAGGTTGCTGTGCAAAATGCTAATTCGTTGTGTCTTAGGAAGCAAAGGCTTGTTTTGGTCTGGCTTAAGATGGACTAATATATCCCCATATTATATTGATACTAATATATAATAATTGGACTAATATATCCCTATAACATTGAAAAGGAGGCTCTCCATGATCGTTATGAAAAATAACTGCAACCTCACTTATACGTAGTTTGTTGTAAAGTCGGGGATCTTGTTTACGTTCTTGTTTAATGGCTATGACAATAGAAGGCATTTCAGTCCCATTTTGTATAGCCCTTTGTTCCTCCTCAGCTTCAACGTCTTTTAGCATGCGATATGCGGCAGCAAATGGACTGATTTGTTGTAAATGTACGGCAATTTGGTTCATGAGTTCAGCATTACACTTTTCATTTTCTTTCAGGTTCATCCTTTGTTCTGTTGCCTCATTTGCATCGAGGATATATAATTGTGCAAATTTTGGTGATTGTCCTATCTCTGGGTAAAGTTTTCCAGTGCGGTGGTAAATCTGGCTGTGAATTTTAAAACAATATGGTCCGAATCCAGGGGGCGGTGCAATGTTGGCACCAAATGAAGCAAACGCATGTGAACTGTTGATGCTTCTGATATTTTCCATAAAATTTTGACTGTGTTGATGAGTTCCTTTCATCAATTGCTCAAACAGATCTGAGTAGTGAGGTCTCAGTAGCATAACTTTTCCTTTTTGTCAGCATTGAGTAAACTGATGGTCAGTTGGTTTTTCATCAATGAAATTCAGAGAGTTGCATTTAGAGCAAACTGCATTCATATTCTTACAGTAGTGTTCAATAATTGTAGTTTCGTTGTCTGTTATGTAACGTGCAAGTTGTTGAATATTCTGCTGGGCTTGCCTTAGTTGGTAGAGCATTTGTTTTTTATGAATTTGGCGATCATGTTGTTGTTTGCCCTGAATTGTGGAGATTCATTTACCCGACATTGTCTGTGAAATTCGGCATCCTGGGCTTGTGTGCGGCAGTTTGTTGTGGTGTCTCCTGTTCCCAACGTTGTCTGTGATATTCCGCATCCTGGGCTTGTCTGGCGGCAGTGTCTTGTGGTATCTCCTGTTCCCGACTTTGTCTGTCAGATTCCGCATCCTGGGCTTGTCTGGCAGCAATGTATTGTGGTGTATTCTGTTTCCAACATTGTCTGTGAGATTCCACATCCTGGGCTTGACTGGCGGCAGTTTGTTGAAGTGTCGCTTGATCTCGATGTTATTGTTGCCTTGCTGCTGCTTTACTGTCATCCTCATTGGCGTATTTTCACTTACGACCCATTGGAAGACAGGAAGTCGCGATAGCGCACAGTAAAGAAGTATCTGTTCAGTGTGCTGTGACTGACAGAATGTGTTCACTGAACATGACTGAACTATGTCGCACTGTGACTGACAGAACATATTGAATAAATGTGACTGAAGTACGTCACACTGTGACTGACAGAACGTGTTCAGTAAACGTGACTGAACTACGTTGCGTTGTGAGTGGGAGTTAAATCCTGCGCCAATATTGCTGATTTGCCGCGGCCAGCCGGGCGCGGCCAATCAGGAAAGCGTGGTAGAAATCCTGCAGCAATCCGCCGCCGGACTGCGCCGGTCGCTGATTGGTCGCGGCTGGCTGGGCTCAACCAATCAGCGACGCCGTTGGCTGGGCGCGACCAATCAACAGGATTTCCGTTGCGGGGAGACAGACAGAATTAGACGATTATATTATAGGATTCAGATTTTTCAAATTCACTTACTATAGTCTCAAGTTCTTTAATATTTTTATCCAGGGTTTTTGTTTTATGTTGTTCCTGTTCAACGATTAGTGACATTAATTTATTTAAACATTCATTCAAGATTGAATCCCATGTCTGAACAAAGTCCTCATTATAGACTGTTGTGGGCCACTTTTTTATCCACAATCCACGTGGAATCACTTCTTTTCCTACAGGATTTTAAAGTGTAGTTAAAGCCCACCAGATTTTAAGAAGACTTGTCTGCATTTTAATTTCTAATTCAGATACATGGTTGGCTATATTATCAGAATCTTCTAATGTAGGTCCACTTTTGTTGTTTGAAAAAATTGCTGCCACTTTGTTTTTTCTCTTACATTATTATTATTATTATTATTATTATTATTATTATTCAGTTCAAAGAATTCACTGTATTTAAACTGGACTTCACTCTCCATCGTTTTGTTTTATGACGTGGCTTGCTTGTATGTTATGGGTCTGCTATGTTATATATGCACTTAAATAGTCAATTTTTAGTGGTGGTGCAGGGGAGCAAAAATATAAAGTCCAGTAACCATTTATAAAAAGAGAATAAAAATGTTTTGCTCATCCCTTTATGCCCTCTCCTCCACGTTCATATACCTTCCTCCAAGCAAGCAGATCCCATTCCAATCAGACAGTGCACGGTATCAGATGTGGACAATCCAATGTTTAATCCATGTAAGGCTGCCTTCACATTTGCGGACCCCTCCGCAGCGTTCTGCGGAGGGGATCCGCAATGTGACCGCAGCACCGCAAGCCCCTATCTTTATAATGGGAGCGCACGGTGCTGCGCTTGATAGCGCATGACCGTGCGCACCCATTCACTGCCATATGTGATCTGTGCGCAGGCAGATGCCTGCACACAAATCACCCAGTCTTGTCCGCACCAGAAATGCAACATGTCGCGTTCGTGGTGTGGATGAGACTGGGTGATTTGTGCGTAGGCATCCGCCTGCGCACAGATCACATATGGCAGTGAATGGGTGCGCACGGTCATGCGCTATCAAGCGCAGCACCATGCGCTCCCATTATAAAGATAGGGGCTTGCGGTGCTGCGGTCACATTGCGGATCCTCTCCGCAGAACGCTGCGGAGGGGTCCGCAAATGTGAAGGTAGCCTAAAATATGCTTTTCCAGCAACTCATCCAGATTAATTTTTAAAAGCAAAAGACTTAATTTGAATCAGTTAAAAATCAATGGCTTAAAACAGAACCATTCTATGGGAAAAATAGTCTGTTTTACGCATATCAGATTAAAATCCTTACTCATAGCATGCATACATGTGACTGAAGGCCAGTATAGCTTAAGAGGGAAAGGAAGTGAGGTAAAAGAAAAGTACATGGTAGCATATAACACAATATAGAAAATTTCGCA
This sequence comes from Allobates femoralis, assembly GCA_033576535.1. Taxonomy (NCBI): domain Eukaryota; kingdom Metazoa; phylum Chordata; class Amphibia; order Anura; family Aromobatidae; genus Allobates; species Allobates femoralis. Next base: position 510,219,257 of record JARQOC010000001.1, on the reverse strand, counting down.
CATGTTAAAAAAAAAGAAAAATTTTTGTTTGCACGTATTCATTTTTTGTAACTATCTATTGGGGAGTGAAGAGTAATGCTTATATCTAATAATAGATAATGTGACCTGTAATCATAAATGGGCACTATGTTAACGTTAATAAATAAATGTTAAGTCCGTTTTTAATTTCTTGAGACACTCCTTTTTACCTAACTCCCTTTCCCTCTAAAATATAATAACCATTCAGTCACACTTATGCATGCTATGAGTAAAGGACATTTAATCCGAAACACATAAGACAGACTATTTTTTCCGGGGAATGGTTCTGTTTTAAGCCATTTATATTTAACTGATTCAAATAAAGTTTTTTGCTTTTAAAAAGTAATCTGGAAAAACACATTTTACATGATCTAAAGGGAAAATACGGTACTTCCTTTTTTTCCTTGCGCATTACACAATGAGAATCGTAATTATTTTGTGCTGAACCCTTTTAAAACAAGAAATCCTTTACTTTTGGCCCCATACTATATGTCTTTATATAACATGCCAGTACTAGTTTTTGTATTTACCGTATATACTCGTGTATAAGCCGACCCGTGTATAAGCCGACCCCTCTACTTTTGCCCCCAAAAACTGGGAAAACTTATTGACTCGCGTATAAGCCGAGGGTGGACTCCAGCACAGGTATACAGTCCTCAGCAGTGTGGTATACAGCCTTCAGCACAGGTATACAGCCCCCAGCAGTGTGGTATACAGCCCTCAGCACAGGTATACAGCCCTCAGCATAGTGTATACATCCCCGAGCACAGTGTATACAATACAGCCCTCAGCACAGTGTATACAGCCCTCAGCACAGTGTATACAGTCCTCAGCACAGTGTATACAGCTCCCAGCACAGTGTATACAGCTCCCAGCACAGTGTATACAGCTCCCAGCACAGTGTATACAGCTCCCAGCACAGTGTATACAGCTCCCAGCACAGTGTATACAGCCCCCAGCACAGTGTATACAGGACCCCATCCCTGGTATACAGGCTCCCCCTCACAGTATGGAACACCCCCATGCTGCCGCTGCTCACTGTACAATAAATACAGTGTTATTAGCTCTCACCCGCCGGCGGATTGCTCCTGGCTGTGCATCTTCCCTCCTTCCTGCTTCTTGTCCTGTGACCGGGGCTCACCGCGATGACGTCACCGGCCGGTCACATGACACGCAGGGTGGAGGCAGGATGCACTGAGCGATCCGCCGGCGGGTGAGAGCTAATAACAGTATGCATTGTACAGCGGCAGCATGGGGAGGCCTTACTGTGGCGGGGGGCACCATACTGTGATGGGGAGCCTGTAATGCGATATGCACTGCTCCCCCCGCGGATGGGCGGGGGATGCAGTGCATATCATGAATAAGTTATGAGCGGCTCCACGTGACGAGCTGCTCATATTACAGCCTTCCCCCACCTCCTCCAGCCTCCTCCTGCTCCCGGACACAGCCCCCACTTCACACAAAAGTATATACTCGTGTATAAGCCGAGGGGGGACTTTTCAGCCCAATTTTTGGGCTGAAAAAGTAGGCTTATACACGAGTATATAAGGTAAGTCCATTTTTATATAGTGGCCTAATTTATACATAAGGGTATACTCTAAGGAACAAAATACATCACTGCCATCTCCTTTGTCACTCTATAAACATAATTTTCTGTAGTTCATATTGAAAGGGACAGAGTTCTAATTTTCTAACCTTATACCAAATGTTTTTGTGTATTTTTTAGGCTGCACTCTGTATAATGTAAGACTATTTATGACTCTATTATGTATTTTTAAACCGTTTTAATAAAATTATTTTTTAGGCTAAAGTTGATCTTATAGTATTTTTGTTGTTTAACCTCTCTGGAGTGGCCAGAAGTAAAATGTTTTCAGTTCTGTGAGACATGGCCGAGGTAAGGAAGGCTGAATCCTGACCATTACTGAACAAAGAAAAAAGGGGAGACAGAGAGGCGCAAATGGATCTTATCGTTTTACGGATAAGGTAGTACCGTCATAGGTGTATTTGCTCACCTGATCCAGTTGTGTTTCCCCACACTCCACACTGATGTCTGTCCAGCCTCTGTTTGAAGACTTTCTTTGAAGGAGAACTCATCACCTCTCGTGGCAGCCTGTTCTACTCTTTTATCACCCTCACTGTCAAGAAGTCCTTACAGTTGAAATGACATGACCCTTTCCTCACTATTGAAATATTGTGAGCTATTCTTAACTGAGGGATTTATGGGGAAGGTAAATAGCCACCTCTCTGAACCGTTTCTGAGAGGCTGTGTTTGGGGCTGCCCAAAGAGTTAATTGTCGACAGAAAGGGCGACATTGGCAATATTTTCTTTTAAATTTCAGATTTATTTTACTGTACCTGCAGAAAAATAATTTTTACTTCACGAAAAATGGTTGCTGAACTGTGGGGTTTCTTTTTTAAAGGTTTTCCTGTTTTTAGCACATTGAAACATAACATTAATGGTTTCACTCGAAACTCCAACTCGTTCCACAAAAAATAAGCTTTAATATGACTATGTAAACTGAAAAGTAAAAAAGTTATGGGTCTTGGAAGAAGAGGAAAAGTACAAAAATGGAAAACTACCCAGTCAGGGACTGCATTAAATACATTTGACTATACTTGCAGGTGTTTTACCAAACAATGGCTATCCACAAAATATACCATAAATGTCTAATGAATTGGAGTTCCACCTCTTAATTCCCGCCTACAAAAACAGTTCAAATACCCTGACCCCAAATAAGTAGGTAAGATTGCTACCAGTCCTAAAAACAAGCACATAGGTTTTCTTTTCTCCATCCAATCTATGTTGGTACCTTTTATCTTTGCTCTCTATTGATGCAAAATCTGTTTTTATAAGGGATCAGTGTATGGCTGTATAACATGGACAAGTATCGCACTGCATGAACCGGACGACGGCTCTCCTGACCAGTGTTACAGCTTCTTGCATTTCTATGCAGCTGTGATGCTCGGTTTAGGATAGTCAAAATATTTTACAAGGAGGGCACCACAAATATCAATGCTCACGTAATCATACCCCAAAAAATATAGACCAAAGAAAAAGAAACCAAAGGAAGGTATTTCCAGCGAGCAATGGAGGAATTATAGCAGCCTTCGCCTTGAAGAAGGAGTCTGCTGAAACGTGTCAATTTTTGGGGGGCTGTGGGGTCTTGAGTTTTTTGTCTATATGTTTAATTTTGGCCCGTTTTGCACGTCAGCTATAATTCCTCCATTGTTCGCTGGGAATACCTGCCTTTAGATTCTGCAGTGCATAGCCCTGACTGGGCTACTCCCATGCTGAAGCTCCATACACGGTCAGCACAGCGCTGAGCTGAAAATTCTCTTTTTGATATACAGAGAAAAAGAAAGGAAAAAGGGTAAGTAAAGTAACGAGTGATACAGCCTTATAGTGAAAAATATATACAATACAAAATCTTTATAAACACAAAGTTAGGTTGGGACAGACAACAAACAACAAACAAGAGAATTAAAAGGCAAACATAGCCTGAGATACCCAAACCATATACAAAATAGAATAGGGTCATCCCCCAATGACCAAAGGTATAGTAAATAAATGGTAATTATACAAATGGGTATATGATTTTAGGATCCAATAAAGTCAATGATGAACACCAGATGCACGGTTTAGGAGATCCACCAGCCAGTCCGGGCAATGTGATGTAATCCTCGTCAGTGTTATACAGCCATCTGATTTTGCCCTAGCTCACACAGATTAAATTGAAGAGTCAAGGAAAATTATTACATCTGAAATTATTTAGTTAACTCAACCTGGCTACGGCCATCACCCAACACGTTCTAGGATAAATGGAGATCAAAGTGACCCCCGATTTAGTGACAGCAGACTGATTCTATTTTAACATATGTCTTTGCTTTGAAGAAACAAGTATTACTCAATTAATAAAGATAGATTAAATAACATTTTTTCTTAAAGATATCCTGTTCAATTCGTTTACAGTAATGAAGATGAGATGCCCTACTGCTATGATTAATGAATTGAATAATTTCGGGGAGGAAAAGAAAGGTTTCCTACTGCTATAACATGGCACTTACAACTAGTTTATGAGATGAAAATGTACACTAATTAATTAAAATCTCTGCTGATAACTTTAACTGTCTCACATTTTCACCAATTAACAAATATTAATTTTTTTACTCTCTTGACTTTACCATGAGTCAGTCATAAAATGTGCGTGAGACTGATCTCCAACAAGAAAGCAATAAAACATGCTGGTAGGTAACTAACTGTGATGTTTGTCAATGTCGAATGTGCAGACAAAATCTTTATTTTTAAAGTCCATATGGGAATAGGACTGGACAGGTGTCAAAATATTAAAATGCAATTAACCCAATATCCCTCCCCCCAAAAAAAAATAGTTGGGGAATTCCATGTTTAATGTGCTTATTCTTCTGATTGTAGCTTGGAATGAAAATGTTAAGTACTTTGGTTTATCTGAATTTATTTGGCTATACAGTCATGGCCAAAAGTGTTGGCACCCTTGAAATTGTTCTAGAAAAGGAGTATTTCTCCAAGAAAATTGTTGCATGTTTTGTTATACACATGTTTATTTCCTTTGAGTGTACTGGTACAACACAAAAAAAAAACCTGAAAAAAGAAAAATTGGACATAATTTCATATAAACCCCAAAAATGGGATGAACCAAATTGTTGGCACCTTTCCAAAATTGTGCGAAAACATTTTTGTTCAAGCATGTGTTATTCGGTGAAACTCACCTGTAACAAGTAAAAGGTGTGGGCAATATGTAAATCACACCTGAAACTACATAAAATGGGGTGAAATTGAATTAATCTTTGCATTGTGTGACTGTGCATTGAGATCAGAAAAAGAAGAGAAAGGAGGACTTGAGAAACAAAATAGTTGAAAAATATTTACAATCTCAAGGTTACAAATCCATCTCTAGAGATATTGATGTCCCTTCGTAAATATTGCGTCACATAATCAAAACCTTTACAACCTATGGCACTGTAGCTAATCTCCGTGGATGTGGACGACAGGGAACAATTTACGAAAGGATGTAATTCATAGTCTGGATGGTGGATAAGTAGCCCCAATCTAGTTCCAAAGAGATTAAGGCTGTCCTGCAAGCTCAGGGGGCATCATTGTGTGAAAACACTATCCATCAGTATTTGAATGAAATTAAACGCTATGGCCTTGTTCACACATACCATCAGTTTTTGCCTTAAATCCGTTTTTGGGAACATTTTGGTCAGTTTTTTTTCACAGTCCAAAAACGCAATGCGTTAACGCATGGTGCATTTAAGTGTCAATGCGTTTTTTAACAACACATGCGTTTTTGTTCAGCATTCCAAAAAACACTGCATGCTGCATTTTTTGAGTGCTGTAAAAAAACAAATGCGTTTTTTTAACATGGGGCCCTATGGGAAACGCATGCGTTAACGCATGGCACATATAGGCACCTGCGTTAATGCATGCGTTAATGCATATGCGTTTTTCATGAAAAAATGACAAAGTCCAAAAAGTTGCCAAAACGTTCAGGACCTCAGGGGACACTAATGGCACACATAGAAAAACGGATCCGTTTTTCTAACAGCTAAAAAACGGATTGGTATGTGTGAACAATGACTATGAGAGGAAACCCTGGAGGAACTCACTGCTAAAAGAGGGTCATGAAAAAGTTAGACTGTAATGTTCCAAAATTTACGTAAGCCAAAATCCTTCTGGGAAAGCATTTTGTGGACAGATGAGATTAAAATAGAGCTTTTTTGTAAAGTACATCATTCTACTGTTTACCAAAAATGAGATTTACAAACAAAAGAACACAGTACCGACAGTCAGATATGGTGTAGATTCAAAAATGTTTTGGAGTTTTTTTCACTACCTCTGGCACTGTGTGCCTTGACTGAGTTCAGGGTATTATGAAATCTGAAGATTACCAAAGGATTTTAGGTCATAATGCAGTGCAAAGGGTAAGAAAGCTGGGTTTGCGTCTAGGTCATAGGTTTTCCAGCAGGACAATGATTTCAAACATACTTAAAGAAGCACCCAGAAAAGGATGGAAACAAAGTGCTGTAAGTTTATGAAGTAGATCAAAATTCAAAATAATTCCTCCCCCTAAAAACAATACTTCAATCAGGTATCAGTAAAATAGATAAACACACAACTTACAAAAATATATAAGTAGATACCGAAGGGACCAAAGAGACACAGGCTCTACACAGGTTCTACACCCCAAACTGTCCTTGTCTTACAATGGAGGTTTGCACCCAAATACCCATGCAATATGGTGCCCCCACTCACTGATGGCTAGCCATTCAAAACCAAAACCCTATGCTGAGCTAGGATAAGTGCTGCTATTCTGTGTACAGGAAGAATACATACAGTGTGAAAAATATAAAAATGAACAATACCCCACCAGTGTACTGTATAACACAAAACATATTCATTAATTGTGCAATCAATATTAAATATAAAATCAGGTATCTATTTATATAATCCGCAGTTTGGGTTTCGGGCGTTGTAGCCGAATCTCAGAATGCTTTGCGCCAGTGCACCTCCGGGACAACAAACCCCACACACAGACACAGGAGACCCGGCCAGAGAGAGAGGGAGAGGAGCTCCGGCCCCGCACACTCCATCCCCCGCAACAGCAACCCCCACACACAGTAGCTGACAGTCGCAGCCGCACTGCACCTCCTGGAGAACTACCCCCCGCCTGCACACCCCCGCCAGCCATACACCCCCGCCAGCCATACACCCCCGCCAGCCATAGATCCCCCACACCACCTCTCCTGCTGCTCCGGCGCACTCCCGCATCTCTCTCTGCTCCGATCATCTTCACTACAAGGCAAAAGGACCTTTGGTGATGTCAGAGTCATGTGATCATTCACATGACTCAGACATCACTTCAGGCCCTCTATTAATCGATCAGAGCTGCTAAGGGTAAGAAGCCACAGAGGGGGCAGGGCGAGTTAAGACACTGCAGGGGCAAATAGAGCCCAGGGGAAACAGGGGGGGGAGCCCATTCTGCCCCTCTACAGTCTACCCCTGCTCTGCTTCGGCCCAATACCCTGCATCTCCCCCACACACAGCAGCTGAGAGACAGAGAGGAGATCCGGGAGAGAGACACACCACAGGGGACAAAAATCCCCACACACACAGGACGACTAACCAGCAGCACAACATACACATATACATACATACACTCTATATACATACATACACTCTATATACATACATACACTCTATATACATATACACTATTTCAACACACACATATAGATATAGAGTATCTACACATACCTTATATACACATAAATCTATTGATATACTGTATATACACATTGATACACACTATATACACATATATATTGATATACTGTATATAAACACATACAGATATACATATAGCGTATATACATACATGCACATATACAGTATATACACACATATATAGATATACAGTATATACACAGATAGATATACAGTATATACACAGATAGATATACACTATATACACATATATACATATACAGTATATACACAGATATAGATAAACACTATATACACATATATAGATACACTCTTTATACACATATATATATATAAAGATACACTGTATATACACATATATACAGTATATACACACATATATATATACTCTATCTACACATATATCTATACATATACTGTATATATACCGTTTCTACACATATATATATACATATAGATATACCGTTTATACACACAGATACATATACACTATATACACATATACATATAAAATATATACACATATATCCATACATATAGCTATACAATATATACACTCTGATACATATACACTATATACACAGTGATATATATGTATAATGTATACACATATATACATATACACTATATACATACAGATAGATATAGATATACACTATATCCACACAATTACATATAGATATACAGTATATACACAGCTAGATATATATTGATACACACTATATACACACAGATATATATACATATATATATATATATATACACTATATACACATCTATACATATATGTATGCATATACAGTATCTACACATACAATTAGATATACACTATATACACACAGATACATATACACTATATACACATATATACATAGATGTAGATATACAGTATAGAAACACATATATACATACACAGTATATACACACAGATACATATACAGTATTTTCACATATATAGATGTAGATATAGTTTATATACACATATATAGATATATAGTATGTACACATATATAGATATCCTGTATATACACATATCGCTATACAGTATATACACATATATACATACATATGCTATATATACACACACATACATATACAGTATATACACATATATACATGTAGATATACACTATATACACACATATTGATAGATACACAGTATATACACATACATATATATATACAGTATATACACATATACATAGATATACAGTGTATACTCACATATAGATATACAGTATATACACAGACATACACTATATACCCACATATACATATACACTATATACACATATATAGATATACAGTATATACACACACATATATATATACAGTATATACACATAGATATACAGTATATACACATATATATATATACAGTATATACACATATATACACACAGATATATATACAGTATATACACATATATACATAGATGTACATATACTGTATATACACATATATAGATAGATGTACATATACAGTTTATACACATATCTACTTATATAATCACCAGTTTGGGATTCGCCCGTTGAAGCCGAATCCCATAATCCTTTGTGGCACTGCGAGCGATGACGCTTGCATCATCGCGAGCCGCAGCCGCACTACCTCACACCACCGCCATCCTGCCAACCCTTGGCCCCGCCACGAAGTCGACGCTGCCCGATGCCACCGGTGCCTTCCGCCCTCGCTCACCGCTGGGGCCTCGCTGCTGCTGGATTTGCGGTGTAGGGCCTGTGGCCGCCTGCCGCGACCCACTGACGTCGTCCTGTGCCCGGCGCCAGCCAATGGAAGTGAGCGGGGCGTCTCTGCCTCCAAAGCCTCACACGCCCCGCTCACTCCCATTGGCCGCCGCCACCCCTGCAAGCGGATTGGGTGCTGTGTTGTAAACACAGCACGCCCATCCAATTGCCCAGGACTCGGCGTCCTGGACGAATCGGATGCCCCTCCAGCCCAGAGCCGCTTCTTTACTCACCCCTCCAGCCCAGAGCCGCTTCTCTCCTCACCCCTCCAGCCCAGAGCCGCTTCTCTCCTCACCCCTCCAGCCCAGAGCCGCTTCTCTCTTCACCCCTCCAGCCCAGAGCCGCTTCTCTCCTCACCCCTCCAGCCCGGAGCCGCTTCTCTCCTCACCCCTCCACCCCAGAGCCGCTTCTCTCCTCACCCCTCCAGCCCAGAGCCGCTTCTCTCCTCACCACTCCAGCCCAGAGCCGCTTCTCTCCTCACCCCTCCAGCCCAGAGCCGCTTCTCTCCTCACCCCTCCAGCCCAGAGCCGATTCTCTCCTCACCCCTCCAGCCCAGAGCCGCTTCTCTCCTCACCCCTCCAGCCCAGAGCCGCTTCTCTCTTCACCCCTCCAGCCCAGAGCCGCTTCTCTCCTCACCCCTCCAGCCCGGAGCCGCTTCTCTCCTCACCCCTCCACCCCAGAGCCGCTTCTCTCCTCACCCCTCCAGCCCAGAGCCGCTTCTCTCCTCACCACTCCAGCCCAGAGCCGCTTCTCTCCTCACCCCTCCAGCCCAGAGCCGCTTCTCTCCTCACCCCTCCAGCCCAGAGCCGATTCTCTCCTCACCCCTCCAGCCCAGAGCCGCTTCTCTCCTCACCCCTCCAGCCCAGAGTCGCTTCTCTCCTCACCCCTCCAGGCCAGAGCCGCTTCTCTCCTCACCCCTCCAGGCCAGAGCCGCTTCTCTCCTCAAACCTCCAGGCCAGAGCCGCTTCTCTCCTCACTCCTCCGCAACAGAGCCGCTTCTCTCCTCACCCCTCCGCCACAGAGCCGCTTCTCTCCTCACCCCTCCAGGCCAGAGCCGCTTCTCTCCTCACCCCTCCAGGCCAGAGCCGCTTCTCTCCTCACCCCTCCAGGCCAGAACCGCTTCTCTCCTCACCCCTTCGCCACAGAGCCGCTTCTCTCCTCACCCCTCCGCCACAGAGCCGCTTCTCTCCTCACCCCTCCGCCACAGAGCCGCTTCTCTCCTGACCCCTCCACCACAGAGCCGCTTCTCTCCTCACCCCTCCACCACAGAGCCGCTTCTCTCCTCACCCCTCCAGCCCAGAGCCACTTTTCTCCTCACCCCTCCACCAAAGAGCCGCTTCTCTCCTCACCCCTCCACCACAGAGCCGCTTCTCTCCTCACCCCTCCAGCCGAGAGCCGCTTCTCTCCTCCCCCCTCCACCACAGAGCCGCTTCTCTCCTCACCCCTCCAGCCCAGAGCCGCTTCTCTCCTCACCCCTCCACCACAGAGCCGCTTCTCTCCTCACCCCTCCAGCCCAGGGCCGCTTCTCTCCTCACCCCTTCAGCCTGGAGCCGCTTCTTTCCTCACCCCTACACGCCAGAGCCGTTTCTCTCCTCACCCCTCCAGCCCGGAGCCGCTTCTCTCCTCACCCCTCCAGCCCGGAGCCGGTTCTCTCCTCACCCCTCCAGCCCAGAACCGCTTCTCTCCTCACCCCTCCACCCCAGAGCCGCTTCTCTCCTCACCCCTCCAGCCCAGAGCCGCTTCTCTCCTCACCCCTCCAGGCCAGAGCCGCTTCTCTCCTCACCCCTCCAGGCCAGAGCCACTTCTCTCCTCACCCCTCCAGGCCAGAGCCACTTCTCTCCTCACCCCTCCGCCACAGAGCCGCTTCTCTCCTCACCCCTCCGCCACAGAGCCGCTACTCTCCTCACCCCTCCAGGCCAGAGCCGCTTCTCTCCTCACCCCTCCAGGCCAGAGCCGCTTCTCTCCTCACCCCTCCAGGCCAGAGCCGCTTCTCTCCTCACCCCTCCGCCACAGAGCCACTTCTCTCCTCACCCCTCCGCCACAGAGCCGCTTCTCTCCTCACCCCTCCACCACAGAGCCGCTTCTCTCCTCACCCCTCCACCACAGAGGCGCTTCTCTCCTCACCCCTCCAGCCCAGAGCCGCTTCTCTCCTCACCCCTCCACCAAAGAGCCGCTTCTCTCCTCACCCTCCACCACAGAGCCGCTTCTCTCCTCACCCCTCCAGCCCAGAGCCGCTTCTCTCCTCACCTCTCCACCACAGAGCCGCTTCTCTCCTCACCCCTCCACCACAGAGCCGCTTCTCTCCTCACCCATCCACCACAGAGCCGCTTCTCTCCTCACCCCTCCAGCCCACACCCGCTTCTCTCTTCACCCCTTTAACGCCCAGAGCCGCTTCTCTCCTCACCCCTCCAGACCAGAGCCGCTTCTCTCCTCACCCCTCCAGCCCAGAGCCGCTTCTCTCCTCACCCCTCCACCACAGAGCCGCTTCTCTCCTCACCCCTCCAGCCCAGAGCCACTTCTCTCCTCACCCCTCCAGCCCAGAGCCGCTTCTCTCCTCACCCCTCCAGCCCAGAGCCGCTTCTCTCCTCACCCCTCCACCCCAGAGCGGCTTCTCTCCTCACCCCTCCACCACAGAGCCGCTTCTCTCCTCACCCCTCCAACACAGAGCCGCTTCTCTCCTCACCCCTCCACCACAGAGCCGCTTCTCTCCTCACCCCTCCAGCCCACACCCGCTTCTCTCTTCACCCCTCCAGCCCAGAGCCGCTTCTCTCCTCACCCCTCCAGACCAGAGCCGCTTCTCTCCTCACCCCTCCACCCCAGAGCCGTTTCTCCCCTCACCCCTCCACCCCAGAGCCACTTCTCCCCTCACCCCTCCACCACAGAGCCGCTTCTCCCCTCACCCCTCCACCACTGAGCCGCTTCTCTCCTCACCCCTCCACCACTGAGCCGCTTCTCTCCTCACCCCTCCAACACTGAGCCGCTTCTCTCCTTACCCCTCCACCACAAAGCCGCTTCTCTCCTCATCCCTCCACCACAGAGACGCTTCTCTCCTCACCAACCCACCACAGAGCCGCTCCCCTCCTCACCCTCCACCACAGAGCCACCTCTATACTCTGCTACCCACACAGCCGCCTCTATACTCTCCTACCCACAGAACCGCCTGTATACTCTGCTACCCACAGAGCCCCCTCTATACTCTGCTACCACAGAGCCGCCTCTATACTCTCCTACCTACAGAGCCACCTCCATACTCTGCTACCCACAGAGCCGCCTCCATACTCTGCTACCCACAGAGCCGCCTCCATACTCTGCTACCCACAGAGCCGCCTGTATACTCTGCTACCCACAGAGCCGCCTGTATACTCTGCTACCCACAGAGCCGCCTCTATACTCTGCTACCCACAGAGCCGCCTCTATACTCTGCTACCCACAGAGCCGCCTCTATACTCTGCTACCCACAGAGCCGCCTCTATACTCTGCTACCCACAGAGCCGCCTCTATACTCTGCTTCCCACAGAACCGCCTGTATACTCTGCTACCCACAGACCCGCCTCTGTACTCTGCTACCCACAGAGATGCCTCTATACTCTCCTACCCACAGAGCCACCTCTATACTCTGCTACCCACAGAGCCGCCTGTATACTCTGCTACCCACAGACCCACCTGTATACTCTGCTACCCACAGAGCCGCCTGTATACTCTGCTACCGACAGAGCAGCCTGCATACTCTGCTACCCACACAGCCGCCTGCATACTCTGCTACCCACAGAGCCGCCTGTATACTCTGCTACCCACAGACCCGCCTGTATACTCTGCTACCCACAGAGCCCCCTGTATATTCTGCTACCCACTGACCCGCCTGTATACACACAATTCATTTCACCGCGCTCCCGATGCAATTGCATTGGGCCTTTTTACTAGTGTATTATAAAGTAGAGAATAGAGGGAGGGAGATCACAGACATGGCACAAAACTAAAGTCATTTCAAATGGCAACTTTATGGCTTTAAGAAACACTAAAAGAAATCAATATAAAAAATGTGGTAGTCAGTAAGGGTACCTTTTCAGACCAAGCAGAGGGAAACAATTATATAATCACTCAATTCTGAGGAAAGAATTATGGAATCACCCTGTAAATTTTCATTCCCAAAACTAAAACCTGCATCAAATTAGATCTGCTCGTTAGTCTGCATCTAAAAGCAGAGATCACACCTTGGAGAGCTGTTGCACCAAGTGGACTGACATGAATCATGGCTCCAACACAAGAGATGTCAATTGAAACAAAAGAGAGGATTATCAAACTCTTAAAAGAGGGTAAACCATCACGCAATGTTGCAAAAGATGTTGGTTGTTCACAGTCAGCTGTGTCTAAAATCTGGTCCAAATACAAATGACATGGGAAAGTTGTTAAAGGGAAACATACTGGTAGACCAAGGAAGACATCAAAGTGTCAAGACTGGAAACTTAAAGCAATATGTCTTCAAAACAGGAAATGCATAACAAAACAAATGAGGAACGAATGGGAGGAAACTGGAATCAATGTCTGTGACCGAACTGTAAGAAACCGCCGAAAGGAAATGAGATTTACATGCAGAAAAGCTAAACACAAGCCACCATTAACACCTGAACAGAAAAAAATAAGGTTACAATGGGCTAAGGAAAAGCAACCGTGGATTGTGGATGACTGGATGAAAATCATATTCAGTGATGAATCGCAAATCTGCATTTGGCAAGGTGATGATGCTGGAACTTTTGTTTGGTGTCGTTCCAATGAGATTTATAAAGGTGACTGCCTGAAGAGAACATGCAAATTTCCACAGTCATTGATGATATGGGGCTGCATGTCAGGTAAAGGCACTGGGGAGATGGCTGTCATTACATTTTCAATAAATGCCCAAGTTTACATTGATATTTTGGACAGTTTTCTTATCCCATCAATTGAAAGGATGTTTAGGGATGATTAAATCATTTTTCAAGATGATAATGCATACTGCCATAGAGCAAAAACTGTGAAAACATTCCTTGAAAGAAGACACATTAGATCAATGGCATGGCCTGCAAATAGTGAAAATCTTTGGTGGAAGTTGAAGAAAATGGTCCATGACAAGGCTCCAACCTGCAAAGCTGATCTGGTAATACCAATCAGAGAAGGTTGGAGCCAGATTGATGATGAGTACTGTTTGTCACTCATTAAGTCCATGCCTCAGAGACTGCAAGCTGGTATAAAAGCCAGAGGTGGTGCAACAAAATGCTAGTGATGTATTGGAGTGTTCTATTGTGTGTTTGTTTTTCATGATTCCATAATTTTTTTCCTCAGAATTGAGTGATTCCATAATTTTTTCCCTCTGCTTGGTTTGAAAAAAATTACTTACTGACTACCACATTTTTTATCTTGATTTCTTTTAGTGTTTCTTAAAGCCATAAAGTTGCCATTTGAAATGACTTTAGTTTTGTGCCATGTCTGTGATCTGCTTTTTTTCAGCAACATTAAACAACTGAATGAACATCCTCCAAGCCAGGTGATTCCATAATTTTTGCCAGGGGTTGTATTAATCTGTGCATAGCCTGCATGATTTTTCCATGTACCCGTGTGTTCTAGGGCTGTCACTCAACACTTCGTGTGGTGCAGCAGACATTTACTTGATGTATTTTGCTTCTCTTTCTCTTGACTGTCTACTGCTTTAGGGTCATTCCATGTCAAGTAATCCAAAAATGAATATTTTTTTTACCTGACGTCTTCAGATTTTTTTAATTTCTTTTTCTATATGAAGTACAACTTTAGTTAATTACAAAAATAAAGTTTTGAATTTTTTTCTTTATCAGTTAATTTTTTACAGATTTTTAAAGTTTTAAAAAAGTGCGAATTTTGGCCTGGTATGGCTTTACATTTTCTATCATATCTCAGGCTAGAAAGAAGATAGAGAAACAATATAAACTCTGTTCTACTCAGAACTGTGCAGGCTTTCACCAGATATGTCACAAGAGGATCTTTGTTAATATTTTACCCATGCGATCGCAAATGCAAAATTTTAAAACGCATCTCCGAAAAATTGGCATAATTTAAATATTTCAAAAACTGCCCATGTGTGTGCTATGCTCTTAGCCACATCTGTACCAAATTTCAAGTTGGGATCGCGATGGAATCGTATTTTAAAATATTTTACTGTTAATAGCGTTAATGGGTCAATCCATATCAAGTGATCTAAATATGAATATTTTTTTTTACCTGACGCCTTGAGATTTTTTTTATTTTTTTCTATTTGAAATACTACTTTTACAAATTAAAAGTTTTGAATTTTTTTCTTCATCAGTTAATTTTTTACAGGTATTTAAAGTTTTAAAAAAGTGCGAATTTTGGCCTGGTATGGCTTTATATTTTTTTTATCTCGGGCTAGAAATAAGATAATGAAATAGGAGAGTCATCATGTTACTCAGAACGGTAACAGCTTTCATTTGATATGTCACAAGACTATGGTTTTTTATATTTTGTTTGGGAAAAATCAAATTCTAAATTTTGATGCGCAATTGTGAAATAAATGTTAGTTTGAAAATTGTGAAAAAATGCCTGTGTGTTACTTGTGTTCTTGCTTATATTAGTGCAGAGATTCAACTTGGGACAAGTCTAATTTATATATTTTTTATTTTATGGTTGTATGAGTTATTACAACTTATTGGATAAAACTAGGGCTGTGGAGTCGATAAATCAAACCACCGACTCCAACTCCGACTCCGACTCCTGAATTTTCCTGGCTCCGACTCCGACTCCTTTGACTCCAACTCCTTTGACTCCTATTCCTTCATTCATTGCTCGTTTTTAAGTGATAAAATTATTGTAGGTCAATGGTAACATTATTCTTTAATCATCATAATGACATAATAATCAAGATATTTAGATAGAACAAAATAATAATTCATGATAATATTCAGCACATTCTACATTGAACGACTGGACCCAATTTACTATATATTTTAGGAGTCGGAACATTTTCTACCGACTCTAACACCGACTCCACCAAAATGGGCAGTGACTCCGACTCCACGACTTCGACTCCGACACCACAGCCCTGAATAAAAAATTTATATGCAACAAAAAAAAAAAAAAACACAAATCCCATAAGTGCCAGGATAAATATATCTTAATCATCAGAATACAACACTCAACATTTTCAACCTGAATGCATTGAACAAACCAAAAGAAAAAAGGTGATAATATCCTCAAGTTTGATTAAACAAGATTAAAAGAACCAGAAATGTTAACCCTTATTTATACATGTAAATTTGTTTTCTATTATATCACTAAACATGTCATTTATGAAGTGTTTAATAAGAATAGTACAGTAGTTAAATCATCGTTCTATAAAATATGAACTAATCAAACAATTAATAGTATGTTTTTAAAGTGGCTTTTATCATCAATTTGTCCCTTTTTAAGTGGGTGAAATGTAATCTTGTCCATAAGCGCTTACTAGCAATCGCCATTTCCTTTTGTGTCAAAGTATGTACGGCCTGTCACTGAGTTATTAAGTGACTTTTTCACAATCTTTGAAGAGTACAGTAGCCAGCCACCAGCGCCAATCATATTCACAGGTCACATAGCCAGTTATGTCATAAATTGCCAATCTTGTGCCGCCTTCTACCACTCCATGGACTTCACTGTCTTTGCTGAATGAAAAAATCCTTGTTTTTATTTCTGTTTCACTACATGGAATGAAAGTGTGGGATTGCTGAGTCCCTTTGATGTGTTCTGCTTCCTGTAACCGATGTTTTAACAAACTTTCCTCCTCTTCATAGTCCTGGTTTGTACAATATTCAATACAATATTGTTCATTCTCAGGTTGAGCCCTAACAAAGCTGTCTCCTATATGTCCTCTCCAGCTTCTAAGCTGTAACATATCAAAATAATATAGTAATGTCTAAAAATCATGGATTACTTGGTGAATATAGACCCCGCACTTTTAGACCACAGGCTTCACAGATCTGAATTCAAGATTTTTTTATTGACATTATAGTAGTTAAATATTATAAAATATGATCCCATCGGGATTCCAACTTGAAATTTGGTACAAATGTGTCTAAGAGCACAGCAGACACGTGCAGTTTTTGAAATATTTAAATTATGGCCATTTTTCGGAAATGCGTTTTAAAATTTTGCTTTTGCGTTTGCATGGGTAAAAAATTAACAAAGATACTCTTGTGACATATCTGTTGAAAGCCTGGACAGTTCTGAGTAGAATGGTGTTTATTTTGTTTCTCTATCTTCTTTCTAGCCCGAGATATGATAGAAAATCTAAGCCATAACAGGCCAAAATTTGCACTTTTTTAAAACTTTAAAAATCTGTAAAAAATTAACTGATAAAGAAAAAAATTCAAAACTTTATTTTTGTAATTAACTAAAGTTGCACTTTATATAGAAAAAAAATAAAAAAAATCTAAAGACATCAGGTAAAAAAAATATTCATATTTAGATCACTTGATATGGACTGACCCTTTTACGCTATTAATAGTAAAATATTTTAAAATATGATCCCATCGTGATCCCAACTTGAAATTTGGTACAGATGTGGCTAAGAGCTCAGCAGACATATGGGCAGTTTTTGAAATATTATGCCGATTTTTCAGAAATGCGTTTTAAAATTTTGCGTTTGCTTTCGCATAGGTAACATATTAACAAAGATCCTCTTGTGACATATCTGGTGAAAGCCTGGACAGTTCTGAGTAGAATGGTGATTATTTTGTCTCTCTATCTTATTTCTAGCCTGAGTTATGAGGAGAAATGTAAAGGCAGGCAACACCGAAATGCGCACTTTTTTCGAACTTTGAAAATCATTTAAAAAAAAAATAAATTTAAAAAAAAATTTTCTCTTCACATTTTGCATTGTCTGACATGCTATTATCAAATAACAAAATCTCAAAAGAATTAAAAATATAGAGGTAATAATCATTGGTTCACTTGACATGGAATGGCCCTTTAGAGGTTTCTCAATAAACTTTGTTTTTAATTCCATATCTAACTTACAAAGTATGAGTGTGTTTTTCTTTAATTATTTGGACATTTCCATTTAATACAGTAGTCTAATAGCACACCTGTACACACCACCAGCAAGGCAGGCATCACTCTCCCAAAAAGGATCATTTTTAGACTTGTTGTACAATTTAAACTGCCTAAAAAGTCTGTTAGCTTTAAGCTACATAAGTCTAAAAACATGTCCAAATATATGTGTATCATTATGTGACTGTTCTGTATATAGTTCTAATAAACCAAGTCATTAGCAGCTTCTCCTAAATTGTATAAATAATCTGTCCCTAGTTTGTGTGGTACAGATTATAGTTACTTAAATTAATGTTTATTTGTCTGCTTTGTGTGTATTGAAAAACTGCATACACTTAATTCAATATTCCCTTATGTAAACTGAAAAAAATGTACCTGACGCTGGGCGAAATTGAAACATTTACTGATGTCTCCTTTTCCAGTACTTATCACATCTTTCTTTCTTTCTTTGGTTTGTATTTTTCCTCTGAAGAAATCTGTTCACTTTAAGTGGAAACAAACATTCTGTATCATTTTGTGAATTTAATCTTGTAAACCTGATAAAATATGTTACAGACTTTCTTCAGCGCAGAGAAGGTTCTTGAGCTTTTCCCCAGTGTAGATTTTAATGAACTAAATGCAGTTCTATAAATTATTCACATGTAGAAGAAAAATACATATAATAGATACTAGTGCATCTCAATGAATTAGAATAACATCAAAAACGAACTTGTTGTTTCAGTAATTCAATATATAAAGTGAAACACATATGTGGCACCCCAAGGGTTAATGTGCCACAGAAACATCAACACAGGTTTACTCCCCACACAACACTACACTAGAAAGTGGAAGGAGTTTAGGTGGCACCTGCACTAGTGGGAGGAGCTAAGTTGTTTACCACAGAGCAGGAGTGACAGTTAGTTTAGTGGGAGTCTGGAGCAGGAGCAGAGCCAAGTAGAGGTGGAGGTCCTGAGAGGTCTGAGGAGAGGAGACAGAGGAACAGAGGAACATACCCGGGATAAAGAGTTACCCCAAAAACTTGACCCCGGGGAGGCTCTTAAGACGGATACCGGATCCGAGGCTGTGCCTGAGACAGACAGGACAGTAAACACAGGCATAGTGAAGGTCCACCATCTTCACAGCACCATAGCAAAGCAACACGGAGGAGTCAGTGACACAGAGGACTCGAATTGCCCAGCATATTGGTACCCGTGAGCAGAGACAGGGCCAGCAGTACAGCTACAAGCAGCAGCAGGGCCACACACAGCACTTAAGTAGGAAGCCAAGGACCCGGTCAGGGTGGGAGCAACCTGGTACAGACTCCGTGGACAATATTGTGATATACCATCTGCAAGTAAAGACTTGGAAAACAACAGAAACCGTGAGTGTGTGTGATCCTTATACTGAAGCCCTACTTGCCCTCATATACTGCGATTACCTCTACTCTCATCATCTCTACTGCTACCCCTACTCTCCTGCAGCAGCAATAACTATCCTCACAGACTTTAACTACTACTACCACTGCCCCGGGGAACCCAGTTCTGCCCACAGGAACCATTCTATCCAAGCTGCTATCCCATCATCCCCGGAGGTTCTGCAGCAGCGGCGGCCCCATTACTGGCCGCATATAGTGGGTGGCGTCACGAGTGACAAATCCCCTGTAAATAACCCCCCATTTAATTGTGCGGGCCCGGGACACGGTCCGGACCAGGACCGCCGTGACATCCCCCAGCAGTACCCCGGTCCGGCACCGAGTACCCCGTCCCAGTGGGCTCCACACATATATTACATAGAGTCATTACAAACAGAGTGATCTATTAGAAGTGTTTATTTCTGTAAATGTTGATTATGGCTTACAGCCAATAAAAACCTAAAGGTCATTATCTCAGAAAATTAAAGTAGGGAGGAAAGATTAAAAACTGCACTGCTGTATTCCACAATAAATCAAAGAGTGAATATAAAATTGATTTAATAGTCAACGTGTTTCAGGTGTCCCTGAAACACAGCTATATGATATTGGTTTGTCCTGAGGAAGGGGCCAGGAAGCCCTGAAATGCTAATTGATTAATAAATCAATATTATATTCACCCTTTGATGTCTTGGGGAATACGGCAGTGTGATTTTTAACTCTTCATCCTCCCTACTCTATAAATACCATGCTGGGGACTGCAGCAGCCGTGATATGCTTTTATAGTGGTTGTGACTCTCACAACCACACAAGGTGAAGCCTGTTTAGGTAATATTTGGTGATCACTGATGAGCAAGTGTAATCATTACTGTTCGCACGAAAAGTAGGGTATTCGCAAAATTCATTACTCGGTGAGTATCGCTGGTGCCCGTGAGTGATGTGTCAATCGTTATCGATATGACACAAATTCCCAGCTCCCTTCAGTACATAATGGGAGCTGGCACCTCAGAGAGAGCAGATTGGATGTTAGGGTCTCTCTGGGGGCACAATAAGGAGTTTTATGCAGTAGAAATGTAAAAAAGGCCTCCTTCCCACCATGTCCTGGAAAGACTTGTTTTATAGCCGGATGTGTGTGGGTGGAGCCTATCACTAATTCACTAACACTGGACTCGTTATTCAGACGAATATGTCAGTATTATAAAGTACTCGTTAGGAGTATAGCGAGTGCGAATATAACGCCATCACTAGTAATATTCTATCTTTCACACCCTTCATATTCCCTACTTTAATTTTCTTAGATAATGACATTTTTTCATTGGCTGTAAGCCATAATCATCAACATTTACAGAGATAAAATCCATCGCTTAAACCAATCATTTTCTGATAGGTACATGTCTCAATGTAGGATTCAGATCTATCATATATCATATCGAGAAAGAGACTTAGTTGATCACCACAGCAAGCTATGAAGCGGCCATTTCTGAGTGACTCTCTCCATTTCCTATGGTCTTTCTGAATACAGCCACACAAGAGTTGATTTAATCTCTTCCTGACTTCTCAGACATTTCTCCTTTATATAATAATATAAGGTAGACTTTGAGGGTTTTTTTTTTGTGCCATGAGTTGTAGCTTTGAATAGCTCCATTCATTTTACTATTCAATGTGCTGGAAAAATGGGGGGAAAAAAATCTAAATGCTGTGAAATTGTAGGAAAAAGAACAATTCCACAATTGTTGGGTTTTGTTATTTTTACAGAATTTATTATATGGTCAAAATGACTTGTCAACATGAGTCAGGAGTCAGGACAGTACAATGCCAGCAATACCGAGCTTATATGGTTTATTTTTGTGGAAAAAAAAATCTTTTTAAAAAAAACTCACTTGTGTTGCCACCACTGAGACCCATAACTATGCTGGTGGAGCGGTAGAGAGAGGACCGCTCCACCAGCTCTATGGTACTGGAGGTCTGGAGAAAGCAGGCGACGGGCACCGCTCCACACAGCCCAGATACGGCTGCAGAGTGTGGACCCCGGCTGCACATGACCGGGACCAGGGCGGAGGACCACCGGCTGCACAAGACGGAGGGTGAGCAGCACACATATGCAGCGGGTCCCCTGCTGCACTGACACAGTGTGCCGGAATCGCTCTCACAGCAGCGGTTTCGGCACCTTGTATCAGTGCACTGGGGATCGCTGTTTTGCAGAGGGTGGGTGGTGATGTTAGGGGCTGGGGCGGCCAGTAGGAGCCCTGGGGGTGGTGGCATTCCATAGTATTTAGTGGGCAGGGGGCGGGCATGTATGTCCTGGGGGTGGCTGGCCATACTAGGAATAGGGGAGGGGGTGTGATTGTGCTAGAGTAGGTGTAAACGACCAGCATGCACAATCACACCCCCTGGACATTCTCTGCCAGCAGTAAATGTGTTATATCTAGGAAACCCTGCAAAATGTTGACAACATGTATATTGCAGATTTTCAACATTTTGCAGCCTAGATATAAATATGAAATAAAACATAAGCCCGGACAACCCCTTTAAGGCCACGAGTATTTGGTGGGTTTTTACTTCAATATTTAATGTTTATACCTTTTTAGACAGTAGGTAGAAAAATATTAGAATCTGACAGTATTCAGTGGTTGATACCTTTTAATGATTAACTGAAGAGATGGTAAGTGATGAAGTGGTGAAGATATATAATACTATGGCCCCTTCATCAGGCTGATAATGACACAAATTCTGAAGACACATACATATATACATAAGCAGGGTGAGATGATGATGGTGCAGTAAATACAACAGGTGACATAAAGCAGAGTTAGTCTTTGGAGGGGGAGAGGAGCTGGGGAGGTAAGATCAAAATTCCAAGATAAGAGGAACAGAAAGGACAATAATACAATGATTAGTGGACAGTGGAGATCTGAAAATTCCTCAATGGGAAAGCTATAAATCAATGCGAGACAGTTCACGTAAGAAGTGTCAAAAGTTCATTGTCCTCTAACTGGGGTCTAACTGGAGTCTGTTGGAAGATGTGCTATCCCCAAATACCCTTTAATTGGTATAAAAATGCATGAATCCATGTGAGACATTCAATCCTATTTTGAATGTGTCAAAGGTCGTTATCAATTTGTATTCCCAAATTCTTCTCTCTTTCTGAGATTTAAAGTTACTTTTAAAATGAGCAGATTCATGTCTGTCACCCTGTGTAAAGACCTGGTTGTTAAAAACGCTGTCTGTGTGCTGTCAGATTTTTTTCTTGCACCCATTCAGTTGTGTTGAGGAATTTCCAGAGTGATACGCTGCAATATGCAGCATGCTGCAAATTTTCCTTCAGCTTGTTTCTCGTTGAGGAAAAACTTGCAGATGGAAACTAGGCTATTGTTTAACATTGTTGCGAGTTCAACATGATGTTTATCGGATTATACTCATCGAGTTTAAATGCAGATATGAGCACATCCTAACATTTGGCTGCATACCCTTTGGAATATATAACTGAAACTAATCGCTTCTTATAACCATTTCTGAAAAGCAAATAAAATTGCTAACAGATGCAAGTTATTATATCTTCACAAAGCATGATCTTCTATACCTGCTTATGTCGAGCCCCAGGCCCATGGGGTATCAGGTATCGGGTATCAGGCTCAGAGCGGTTCACGAGGATGTCACGGGTGGCGGTGCCTGAGCCCGTGGCCTGGGTGACACTTCAAAGAGGGGTTATGTACAGGGGATAAGAGTTTGTTGTCTCATGATGCCACCTGTAGTACCTGGTGAGGAATCACCAGTGCCGCCACAGTCCTCCGGAGGGCGATGGTATTGTGGCAAGGATGGAAAAGCTCCCTACAGGTGGAGCTGGTCCTCCGGGGCAGCGTTGCTATAAGCAAAAAGGTTTATGATGTCGACACAAAGACACGGAGGCAAAGTCACTCTCCTGGGTACTTTACTGTAAACAGTCAGCACCAGTATACAATGTCCAGTATTCAATGAACGCTCCATTTTCTGGAGCGGATGTGGGCTGCCATTCGCAGCGGGGGGTGCCCAGAAAGCTTGGGCCTCCCTGCGATGTGAATTCCAGCCCCCAGCTGCCTAGCGGTACCTAGCTGGACATAGAAATAGCGCGTCGCCCCATGCATTTTTTTTTTATTATTTCATAAAGTTCATGAAATAATAAAAAAAAGGGGGCTCCCCTATATTGTTGTGTCCAGCCAGGTACAAATAGGCACCTGGGGGTTGGTGGCAGCCCGTCGTTGCCTGCTGTATCCGGCTGGATACAAAAATACGGCGAAGCCCACGTCAATTTTTTTTATGAAATATCCAAAATACAGTATGAATGAAAGTGACTGCATCTTTATTAACCCCTCGACCATGGTCGATGGGTTAATAAAGATGCAGTCCCTTTTTATAGGATTGTTTAATGGAATTTTCAGAAAAATTTTGATGTCGGCTTCACCATCTTTTTGTATGCCAGCCGGATACAGCAGGCAGAAACAGTCTGTCCCCAACCCCCAGCTGACTATTTGGACCTGCCTGGACACAGAAATATAGGGAAGCCCTTATTTTTTATTATTTCATGAATTTCATGAATTTCATGAAATAATAGAAAAAAAAAATGCGTGGGGCTCCGCGCAATTTCTATGTCCAGCCAGGTCCAGCTAGGAGGCTGGAATCCGCAGCGTAGGAAGGACCAAGCCTCCTGGGCACCCCCGCTGCAAATGGCAGCCCGCAGAAAATGGCGCGTTCATTGAAGTGCCATGTTCTGGCGCTTAACCCAACTCTTCCAGGGCCCTGGTGCGGTGGCTCACTTGGTAATAAAGGGGTTAGGACCAGCTTTTTGTTATCAGCTGGCCCTAAGCCCGAAATTCATGGGGTCACGCCAATATGACCGCCATGAATTTCTAGTGGATTTTAAAAAAAAAGCACAACACATAGAAAAAATATTTTTATTTGAAAAAAAAAACAAAAACATACTTAGGGACTCCATCTTTATTTAAAAAAAATCCTCTTCCGTCTGACGTAGTCCAATCCAGGGTTCTTCTTTAGTTCTGCTGCATGTCTGGTAGAGAACCTCCGCCAGAGATGTAGCAGAACTGGGCACTCATGGGAAAGTTCATGTAAGTTCATGCAGGCAAGCATGAACTCACATGAACCCTGCCTGCACTGCTACTTCAAATGAACCTGAGTCCGCTGTTCATTTGGAAATCCAGGTGGGAAGCGTCAAAAAGAAAAAAACGGTTTGAAAACCGGACTCTCCCGGATTGCCCCGGTCCGGAGCAATCAGGGACCATAGAGCCCCATGTTATGGGGCGCCGGATTGCACCGGACGGGTACAATCCGGGAGAATCCGGTATTCAAACCAGTTTTGAAAACCGGATTCTTCCGGATTATACCCGTCCGATGCAATCCGGCGCCCCATAACATGGGGCCCTATTGTCCCAAATTGCTCCGGACCATAGCAATCCGGGAGAATCCGGGTTTACCTCAGTTCTCTGCTGGCCGCGGTCGGTTCTGCGCTCCCCGGCTGCCGGACAGTAGGATCCTCTGCAGCCTCCCCACCCGATCCTAAGTTAGGATAGGGTGGGGAGGCGGTGGGGGGAGCGGAGGATCCTGCTGTCAGGCGGCAGGATAGCTGTCAGAAGCTGTCAGCATTGTTTAAAAGCCGGCGGCTTTTTACCGCTGGCTTTTAAACAATGAAGTGGGGAATTGCAGGTTTTTCCTCTGCTGTCAGACCTCTTTATTGGGTCCAGCAGCAGAGGAATTACTCGCAGTACTCGCTTCCCCATTGACTAACATTGGACTCGCTAGACTCGTAATGAGTACCCTAGTATCAGGACCTACTCGTTACGAGTCTAGCGAGTCCGAATATTTCAGTACTCGCTCATCCCTAGTTTTGATAGGTTTTAATGGCTAACAAAAGTAAAATGAGTGATGTTACAAGACAAGCTTTGAAGACTTCTCATGTCTGTTCATCAGGCATGGTATGACAAAATATTTAGAGAAACACAAATATATACATGCACAACCAGAGCAGATGCCAGTTGAAAATAAATGAACATTTAAATAAATAAACACTCAAAGCCTCGAGAGGATCGTTAATCAGTCAGGCTTAGTGATGTTAAAGCTTATATGACCCTAATTTATAAGTAAAGCTGGTGTCTTCAGTGCCTATGTACAACATTTTTCAGATGTGATAATGAACCACAAATCCGTCAGATAGGTTTAACCCTGTTTTGATACAGTCAGAAGTTCTAATGAGCTTGGATTTACAGACCCTTCAATGTTTCTGTGATTTGAAATGACCTCTCAATATTGCAAATTTTATACTTTCAATGTTTTGTCCACGGCCACAAAAGTGTTTGGCTACTGATGAATTGATTTTTTGTCTGTAATTGTGTGACAATGAGACCTCATCCTTACTCTTAGCCGCTTGTTATGATCCGGTGACCTTGGAACAGCATGAATATCTTTCACAGGAGTAAGTGGTACCTTTACTGACAGCAGTTCCTGACCTAACACCGCAACTAGAAGTAGCCGTGGGATGTGACTAACCATACCCTAGACACCGGAGAACTAGCTACCCCTAAAGCTAGAAACAGGAATTCTATCTTGCCTCAGAGCAGAACCCCCAAAGGATAGAAAGCCCCCTAAAAATATTGACTGTGAGTAAGAGAGGAAAAGACACACTCAGGCAGAAAACAGAATTTAGCAAATGAGGCCACTCTAGCTAGATAGGTAAAGACAGGACAGAATACTAGTCAGTATAAAAATCCTTTCAAAAATATCCACAGCAGATAATACAAAAATATCCCTGAGTCTACTCAAGACTCAGCACCCTCTAAAGCTGTGGAACTCCTGTGAATCCAACTATGATCAAAAGCTGTACAAGCCAAAAACAAATGAATACCACTTAAATCCTAGGAAGAAAACTTCCTAACAGAGAGCAGGTTAAGACATGCAGACCAAATATCCACAAAAACCACAACTCTGAGCAGAAATAGACAATTCCAAAACAAGCACACAGCATGTGTGCCACAAGAAAACAAAACCATTCACTTAGCTTGGAAGTTTTGCAGCAGGGCAGGAAGAGACGAAGCAGAGGTGAAACACCTCCAGGAACAATTGACAACTGGAAAGAACTGAGGAAATCCTGCAAACCTAAATACCAATTATCCAATTCACCTGACCAAGACTGCAAAACAGGATCAACTGCATTACCAGCCATAACCACAGGAGGGAGCCCACAAGCAGAATTCACAACAGCCGCTGTCCTGTCTCATCATCATAAAAAAAAACCCACAGGATATATAGTGCACATAATTAAATACACCACATTGAAAGATGAGCATGTGAATGTCCCAGGTATCTTATAATCCTGCTGTGTGTTGGAGATCTGTATCCTGTCTTTGGTCTCTTTGTGAGCACAGCTCTTCACATTGCATGAATCAGTTCCTCATGGTGCATCTGAGGGCATCAAACTCTGGATTATGATGTTTCTTAAATTGGGAGGCTGCCTGTAGCATAGCAAGGGAAGGACTTTGAATATTATTTTTAGTCAGTCATCCTTGTGTAAGATATGGTGAAGTTTCTTGGCAGTTTTCCTCAGTACTTCAAATTGTGGGTTGTAGGTCACCACCAGAGGAACACGATGGTTTTCTTCTTTTTCTCTGTATTGGAGTGCTTGACTTCTAGGGATCATTGTGGCCTTAATGATCTGATCATCAATGAAGGTGGGATGGTAGCCTTGGTTTAAAAATGTCTTTTTTAGATGGTTTAAGTATTCTTCCCTGTCAGCTGGGTTGGAGCAGATACGGTTATATCTGAGGGCCTGGCTGTAGACAATGGACTTTTTAATGTGTTTTGGGTGGAAACTGTCCCATCTGAGGTATGTGGGACGATTAATCGGTTTCTGATACACCGATTTCTGGAATTAACTATTTAGAATTTTTATGGTGGTATCCAGGAAGTTGTTTCCTATTTTTGAGTGGTCTAGTGTCAGGTTTATGGTGGGATAAAATTTGTTGAAATTGTTGTGGAATTTTAGAAGTTCATGCTCAGACTCAGACCAGATTATTGAGATGTCATCAATGTAGCGGAAGTAGGCCAAGGGTTTGATGGGGCAGGAGGCTAAAAAGTCATATTCCAGTTAAGCCATGAAAAGATTGGCATCCTGGGTGGCCATTTTACTTCCCATAGCGGTTCAGGTGAATTGTAAATACAGTTCCTCACCAAAAGAGAAAATGTTGTGCATGAGGATAAATCTGGTGAGCCTTAGTACTGATTCAGAAGAGAACCCATTGACTTCAAGAAACATTTGACAAGCAGTAAGTTCATCTTCGTGTGGGATGTTAGAATATAAGGATTCCACATCCATGGTGGCTACGATGGTACTCTTGGGGAGGGGGCATATTGAAGAAAGCTTATTTAAAAGGTCCATTGTGTCCTGTGTATAGCTGGCTGTCTTCCTTACCAGTGGCTTAAGGATGTTTTTCACCCACTCAGAGATTCTTTCTGTAAGTGTTCCCACCCCTGAGATGATTGGCCTCCCTGAGTTATCTGGTTTATGAATCTTGGGAAGCATATAGAAAACTCCCATCCTTGGATCCTCAGGTATTAAGTCCAGAAGGTTTATGGAATCTGTACCCAAACATTTGATGAGTCTTCTCAACTCCCTCATATATTTTGGAGTTGGGTCCTCATCTAATTTGGTGTAGTACTGTATATCCATTAGCTGTCTGTGTGCTTCTTTACTGTAGTCCTTTGTATTCAGGAGAACTATGGCTTCAGGCTCTGTGTGTGTATATTTATTTAAATATCCATTTATTTTCTACTGGCATGTTCTCTGGTTGAGCATGTATATGACTCACCGCAGGTCCGTGACTCTGGTTTAGACAGGCAGTAGCTTCTTCCTCCTTGTCACGGGTGGACCGCGCCTGCCGGTAGTGGGGCCCAGTTGAGTGCAGATCAAAAGTGGAGACGTCTTGTGGGAACAGATTAAAGGGTTAATTTGTCGTGACGCCACCTATGAGTAGTTTGGTAACTTTACCGACGCTGCTGGGCCTCCGGGGGATGGAATGCAGCAAGATGGAACGCTCCCCACAGGCTGAGCGGTGATCCCCGGAGCCATAAGCTGCATAAGATGTTGTGCGGCAGCTGCGGTTACCTTGTGTGCGGACGGACGTAGTCATAAGGAAGCACGGACACTGTAAGTCTCTGTAACGGGTAATTTACTGTAACCAGCAAGCAATACAAGGTATACAGTTAACGGGTAGTGGACCGGGTGGACTCAGCAGTGGTAGGTGTCCCTCAGAGATCCGCGGTGTTCCTCCATTCTAGCTAAGTGTTGCCGTTGTCGCCCAGGAATACCAGATCGGGTACAGGGAGGCTGCTTCAATGCCCTATCCAAAGTATAGGATGTTTTGGGGAGCCTTGGGTCCCTTGGTGGGTACACCGCTGGTTAGACAACTGGAATTGGCGGGTGGTGGGGTGCTCCTGTAAAGCTGCTCCTCCACTCCTCTGGTTCGCATAGCAGAGGGGAACTGCTGCTAGCCTCGGTACCAGCAAACCGGCTGTAGGTTGGGCACGGGAGTTTTTGGGAACCCGTGTTTAACGCCCGATCCCGGTTGTTCAGGCCTCAGGTGCTGACACCCGACCGGTGACGGCCCGGGGGCTGCACGACGGTGCAGAGCCCCCGCTCCTACGTTACTCTCCTTGCTCCTCCAGATGCAGAAGTCTTACTCTCTACTCACTAATTATGTAAGCTTCTCCTACACACTACCCTTACACTCCGCCCACCAGGACCCTGATTGGCCCTCTATGCTAGGTGATGCATGTAGGGTATGGATCTCTAAGTTAACCAGATGACTGCTGGGTCAGAGGATATTGCTGCTGCTGTCTTGGCTGCAATACCCTCCTGTGACGCACTCGTTACGGGGCGCCAAATATATATTTGTGTTTCTTTAAATATTTTGTCATACCATGCCTAATGATGAGACCTGAGAAGTCTCAAAAGTTTGCCTTGTAACAGCAATTATTTTAATTTTGGTAGCCATTAAAAGGTATCTCAACTACAAAATTATTATTTTGTTTCTCCCACTGAGAGCAATCAATGTGTTTTTTTTTTTTTTTTAATTTCAGACTTGCTGCAGATTTTGGGACAGAAAAAAAAAATCTGAATCATATGTGCAAAGAAACAAAAAAGCAACATGGATACAGCACTCCCACATTGCTGGCCTCAGGACATGCAGATTTTGATGCAGATTCTCAATCTTTGTAAAAAAAAATGTACCATGGGCACAGGGCCTAAGTGAGTCCAGGGAGAGCCTTGTTGTGGTGAAAGGTCTCAAGGATTCCTCTTGCCCCCTGACTAATTCCACAGACACCTCAAGGGCAGGGGTGGTCAACTACAGTCCTCAAGGTCTGAAAACAGTGCATGTTTTCTGGATTTCCTAAGCATTATACAGGTGCTAATTTCATCACCAACAGAAGTGATGGATATTCCAGCACCTTGTGCAATGCTAGAGAAATCCTGAAAACATTCACTGATTGTGGCCCTTGAAAACTGCATTTGGCCACCTCTGTTCTACTGGGGTGGGTGTAGTGGGTGTAGTGTATTGCAGTTCAACACCTCACATTTTCTGGCCAGAGGCTTGCGGCTTGTTCATAGGTGTCTGTAGGGCAGTATCAAGCAACTGTTTGTAGAAAGGGTTCAGCACACAGGGAGTGAACTCAAAAAACGTTACTATGTACACACAGACTGTAAGTCTCAAGCAAAAATCAATACACATAGTATATGCACATAACTAACAAAAACTTGATCAAGGACAACATAAAACTGGAAATAAAG
This sequence comes from Allobates femoralis, assembly GCA_033576535.1. Classification (NCBI taxonomy): domain Eukaryota; kingdom Metazoa; phylum Chordata; class Amphibia; order Anura; family Aromobatidae; genus Allobates; species Allobates femoralis. The sequence continues at coordinate 510,188,969 of JARQOC010000001.1, read as the reverse complement.
CAAGTCCCAAAAGTCTTTCTTTGGCCAAAATGCCAAGTAAGCGACGGGACACTGTCTCACAGACCCACCAATATGCCTTTAGTAAGGTCCAGTGATACTGTCTCTCGACATTCTCAGCCAGGCCTTGGATGGTTGTCGCAGTTGGTCTTGGGGGGTCACAGGGGCTACTCCTCTAGGCATATTCTACACCACCACCTGTCCACCAGCATACTCCATCATTACCACTTCTGGAACGGATGATGGAGGAACCAGGGGACAACCACCCCCTCTAGGACAGATAGGACCACAGCCTTTTTTGCGAACATCAACATGCCCTGTGGGTTTGGGTGTATCTAGCTGGCCAATCAAGTGACACTTTGGCTGCACCGAATGCCAACTTCTCTCCAGGTAAGCCTCCTACTGCCACTTCTCAAATTTGTCAGTGGTCCCCCCAACCTTACATCCATCAATCTCAAACCACCCCTTCAAGACTGTGAACTCAACCCCATCAAAGCTGGTACATAGTCTTTGGGGAAGATCGTCACGAGCAGGGCGGAGGGTTGATGTAGCACCAATGTTTATACCAACGTTCCACTATTAACCTATACCACTTATTCTGTTTGAATACCACCAACTTGCCTTTTGTGCAATGTTCAAGGAAGTCATTAGCCTTAGGCCCATGCATTCAGGCCCATTGATGGCATAGGAATGTTGAATCTCCTCAACAAATGACATAGTAGAATGACGTGGTTGATGCCTTCTTGGATAGAAGCTTGGAAGGGGTAGGGGTACACACATGGCATTGCCCCAGTTAAATGCCTCCGGAGGTGGTGAGGGTGATCCAAACAAATCGGAAACATTGCCTTCTTGGTGCTCCTCTTCCTTGGCTCCCCAATGAGTCCTGGACCTGGTGTTCTTGGGGAATGGGATCCAGTAGCTGAGACTGTGACACCGGCTGCAGCTGGAATCGAATCTAGCCAGGCATACTACCAGATCATCTGCAGTCTAATATGTGCTGCATCCTATCCTGGATGCCATAGTGTAAAAGTCGCCTGACTTAAACCAGACAAAGATCCAGCCCACTGTGCGAGTTACCCACCGATCTCACTCTTAAACTAGGATATTAAATTGTTTGCAAAGATAATCGCCATGAGACTGGCTCCCCTGCTCTTCAGGATGGTTCACCCAGACCAGGCGTCCGGTTCGGTGTGGGGGGCGGGGGGGTTCCCTCACTTCTTATTACAGATGACGAAAAAGCATTTGATATAGTAAATTGGACTTTCATGAGGAAGACTCTCCTGCACCTGGGTCTGGGGTCCAACATGATGCGCTGGATTATGTCTGTCTACTCAATCCCATCAGCCAGAGTATGGGTGAACGGCTGCCTTTCAGAGCCTTTTAAAATTCACAATGGCACTCGTCAGGGATGCCCCTTTCACCACTGATCTTTGTCCTTACAATTGAACCATTCCTTAGAAAGATGTGGGCCAAAGTTGACATTTCTGGAATTTCTATTGGTGGTACTATCCATAAAATAGCAGCATATGCAGATAATCTCCTATTTTTCCTTACCAAACCCAACATCTCACTCCTAATTTAATGGCAGAATTCCACACTTTCTCATAAATTTCGAATTTCAACATAAACTTCTCGAAATTGGAGGTTTTAATTATTAACGTGTCCCAACCAGTTACTATTACCTTACAATTGGACTTTAGCTCCAACTGGTGTAATCAACTAATACGCTACCTGGGGGTCAGGCTGACCGCAAACCCAGAGACTCTCTATAGGAGTAATTTCCCGACTCTCCACTCCTCGATCCAGGGTGATTGAGACAGATCGGCCAAAATCATTTTCCTGGTTTGGGTGATGTGAGATATTCAAGATGAATGTTCTCTTTCGGATTCTCTACATTCTGCAAGCTCTGGCAATACAAGTGACCCACTCCAGGGCCATTGGGTACCCGGTCCCGGGCTTTAATTAAAGGTGTTGTCACGGGCGGGATGTGCCTGGGACCTTGGCCCTGGTGGTGGCTAGAGAAGGCGGTTAAAAGAGAACAACAGTCTCGTCACACCACCTGCGGTGTCTGGTGATGGCACCTGCGCTGCTGCAGATCACCGGGAATGATGGATGGAGCAGCTAGATGGTGATGCTCCTCATAGGTGGAGCGGGATCCCCGGAGCAGAGATGGATGATGAATATTGGATTCTTACATCGTGAAACAGTTCCATAGGCGACGCTGAATAAGACACCACACATTGTTCAAGTTCTGCACGAGTTTTACTGATGACTAGGCCATAAACAGTTCTTTACAGTCAACGGGTTAAATTGGCCTGGGTAGTCACTAGAGGTTAGGGAGTTACTTGGGACCCTCTTTGATGTACCTTTCAGTTCCTTACATCTGTCTTTAGCTTCGTCTCTTTCTTCTTCACTTCCTTGGCGCATCTGACACAGAGCCTCTCGCTGGTCCCCACGGATCCCTTTCTGAGAGACTTGACTCGGGTCTCCGGATGCTCTATGGGTACCTTTGTGGAGTATGTCAGGTGTGGCGGCGACTTCTAGAGAGGTCCGCGGCCTGCAGTTCAGCGGCTCAGTGATAGACACCCGCACCGCTCTCAAAGCCGATCCTCCAGTTGTGGTCTGGGTTCCCTTCTGGCCAGTGGATGTACTGGTGTTAGCTGACACCCTAGGGTCCCTCATTTTGTTAAGGCTACCTCTCCTGAGGTGCCCTCCACTGCACTACTCGCAAGGTTCCCCTCCAACTCCTGACTGACTTACCTGTTCTCCATTCTACCACCTAAGCTCCTCCCATCGGGACCGATTCTCTAGCAACAGATTAACCTATTAGTCCCCTGAGATAAAGTGTGCGGATGCGTGTGGTGAGGGTCCCATATAAACATCCCAGTCCCCTGGTCACAGGGATACTACACACTCTGGTCTGGGTGCAGTACCCCACAGTGGCGTCCCGACCAGTGGGGCGCCACACAAGTCCCGATGGCCTTTTTAAAAATGATTTCCTCTCTCAAACACGCTTTCTTTTGGGCAGGCAAAACAGATAGACTCAGTCACTCGACTCTATACAGACCAAAGATAGATGGAGGTGTGGGTCTTCCAAATTTTAAATACTACCATCTCGCAACTCATTTTGCGATGATGGTGGACTGGTGAAGGAACTCAGCCAACAAGGTGTGAGTTCACATTGAGCAGACTTTCTGTCCAATCCCTCTAGAAAAACTGCCTTGACTGCTGACCTCCGCTCCGGCGAGTCTCCAGTCTTATCCTTCTCTGGGAGCTATGGTAAAATACTGTAATACTCTATGGGTTAGACCCTTTATGATCCCTCCTTGCACCAGACTGACACCGATATGGAGCCATCTGAATCTTACCCCTACCCTCTGAGACGAGGTATTTCAATGCTGGGTTGAGGCGGGAAGGGACATGGTCAAGTCCTTTGGCGAGGGGGATGACTGGTCTTCACTGCACACTCTCAGAGCATGGAACAACCCTGGCCCCTGGGATGGTGGTGATGTTTCAAACTATGTCACTACCTACTCAAGCTTCCGCAGAAACGCTGTTGTGGGTGCCCAAAAACACCCTATGAGATAATATGCACAAGCTTGGGAACTGTTAGGCATACATTGTCCCGTGTTTACTCGATGTTGGTGTCCCCACAGATCATTGGCCTCCTAATTTTATAACAAAATGGGAGTCTGACCTTAATGTTACATTTTCTGAGGTGCAAATATCTTGCATTTGCCTCCTCACCCACAGCACCTTTATAAGCTCAAAACATCAAGATGCGGGGTATAAACGTCTTTCAAGGTGTTATAGGGTGCCAGAAAGGTTGCATGCTATGTACCCTGAGGCTGATGTGAACTGCTGGAGATGTGGGAAGGAACATGGCTCGCCTGTTCACATTTTCTGGGAATGCGAGACACTCAAGCCCTTCTGGCAGGGGGTAGAGGAGATGACGAGACAGGTTGCCAAACCCCTGACCTCGGCCTTGGTTTTGCTCTACCCCTCTGAAGATCCCATCCCAATTTATAAAAATTCCCATCTCAAATTCTTTATTATAGCTGTGAGGGCTTGTATCCCCGAACTCTGGGTTAAAACCTCACCACCAAAGATCTCGCACTGGGTCCATAAAGTCAATGAGCTGATGTATATGGAGAACTTGTCTGCCTTTATACACTATGCTAATTTGAAATTCTGGAGCATCTGGGCATCCTGGATGGATTTCCAACAAACAGACAAATATACCGTAAGTTAATGCTGGGTGGTACTGAGGACATGGGGCCTGACCACAGAGTTTTTCTCCCCCCCTTCTTTTTCCCCCCCATCACCCTCCCCCCTTCTCATCCCTCTTCTTTCTGCTCCCCTCATATCACCTCTTCCTTAT
>JARQOC010000001.1:510078277-510184491 GCA_033576535.1 Allobates femoralis | reverse complement strand
CTCCCACGTCGCGGGCCCTTGGGGTCTAACAATGGCGATTCCAGGAGAAGCGATGAAGGGGGTTTCCTCAGTCCTCTCCACAGGTACCGGTTTATAGTCTCTCAGTCCGAGGAAAAAGAAAAAAAAAAAATATAGATTTCGATGGTGGCTCCCTTGTGTCCTCACAGTCTCTGAATATCCTCTAGGAGTGTGATGTTCTGCAGTCAGGTTAGGCTCATGGTAACAATGTTCTGCAGCCTGGGGGTTGTCGCAACGGCTTCCGGGCGTGATATTTCCAGAAAGGTGTCGCAAGGAAGCCCTCTCTCGAGGAACACCCACAGGCAAGTCTGTCCTGGTCGAGCTCCGTCTCCTTCTGTCTTTCCCGCACTTTTTCCTCCTGAGCACACGGCTGTTGTGGGAGGGGATCAGCAGTCGGTGTCATTATCTCTGCAGCAATTTCAGCACTTGTCCACAAGGGGGCAGTATCGGACTGTGTAATGTCCACTTCAGTGTCCATTTCAATAATAATACAGTCAGGGCTACCCACTCCGTTACACAAGTACCGCGATTACCGCATTACTCGCTGAGTCCCAAATGCTTGCAATTATTCCCCTCATCCCTAGCACTAATGCTTCTGTTCTACGCTTTCGAAGTGTCAGTGTCTACCATAGCGAGCGGGAGAGGAGGCAGGCAGAGATCTCAGAGTCTCAGGTCAGAAAAGTGCAGGTCTCCATTTTTTTTTCTGAGGGTTCCAGTCTGGCAGCCAATCAGCATCCATATAGCAAATTGCAATTTTTGCACACAAAGGCTTCTGTCATCGGCTGGGTATCTCACATGTCACTGCCATATAACAATTGGCCATTTCCCCTCATCGCCATTTCCTCAGTGTTGGAGCTTAGTGACAGTCTTACTGCTGCAGTGCCAATGCTGCTGATCCTGTCTATGCTATTTAGATAGCTAGCTAGTGACTCTATTTCTTTCTAGATAGAGAGATAGATAGTAGGTTTATTAACTCCTTCCTAAAACAGACATTTTTAGGGCTTAGTAGTATTGTGTTTTTGGCAAATCCCTGTAGCACAGTGGTCCTTGTGTGAACAGCAGCACCAATCCTGTGCTGAAAACCTTTTAGTGCCACATCCAGTCAGCAACCACAGTTTTTGCCTTGTACCATTTCTTAGCAAATCCCATATGGTACAGTGGTGCTTGTGAAATCTTTTTTTTGCCTTAGTACCATTTTTACAACAACTGACTTGCAAATCTGTTAATATCAAACAGGCAGTGGTACAAGCCATGGTGGAAAGGGGAATAGGCATGGAGGTAAGGGGAAAATGCTTGATGTCTGTGTGGTAGGTTGTAAAGTAATTAAAAGTTTTGCTGAACAAACACCGGCTTTTGGCAAGCTAAAATGTCAACTTCTTTTAGTGGATAACCTGGTATCAACCCTTTCTTAGGCAGCAGCACATAGCAACAAGTTGTGGATGAGGCCCGAAACAGCAGGTGCTACAATGAATATGAAGCGCTCCATAAAGTGGATTCTCCTCCACCCCAACTTCAACAGCACACACACTGCAGCCCTCATAGGTGTAAGCTCAACCACATGTGTTTCCCCACGTGCCACAAGTCTCCAGCCATCCTACTGACTTCGGTTAACAGGGCTAACATCAGGGCCAGAAGGGACTAGGTATCCTGTTCACTGATAGTTTGAAAGAACCCATATAGGGATCGTAAGGAGATCAGGGCACAGACTCAGGTGAGTGCAAGAGTTCACCTATTCCCCATCCCTTTGAGCAGGGCCTGCCTTTTGTATTTGTTCCCCCCGGTGTTTTCTAACTTTGTGTGTTGTGCACCAATGCCATTGGACCGTGCTACACTGTCACGCTTGGTAGCTGGACACCACCTTGGTCCAGCATGGCAGAAACTCATTGTGCTAAAATGCAGCTTAGCGGGTCTGGCCAACCATTGAATACCCCATCGAGAGCATCTGTGGATTCTTCATTCAGTTTTGGTTCTAAAGCAGTAGGAGAGCAAGTTAACGTAACAAGGCACAAAAGGCGTAGCGGTTTGTACAGACTATTGAAGTTTGAGAGGGCAGGTGCTGTGTCCCACAATGATGAGCTAGGAGAAAAGGATTTTACGGTGAGTACACAAAAATCCCTATTTCTCCTTTTGCATCATAGTCGAGTAGGAGTCGAGCATCAAGATACGACGACCGATGCTTGCTAAGTTTTTTTTTTTTTCTACCTAGGCTCGCTTCTGCGGAGGCCCGGGTGTGAATGTTTTAGTATTTGGCAAAGGTATGCCAGCTGGGCTAGGTTGCGCCTTGTGAACCTGAGTTACCTGATGCCTGGTGTTGGCTGGCCTACGAGGCGCCCACCGATTGAGTTGAGTGAGCCCTGATCCCTACTTTGTCATGCATTTGACAAACTAGGACTCTTGGATTGCTGAGCAGATGTACATTGGCTATATGGGTTTAGGAGCAGCTATTGTTTTTCTAGGTCTTTTGGGGACAACAAACAACGTTTCTGCTTAACGGACTATACGGGAGCTGTAGCGTGTGAGGGCCTTTACTATGAAGCTGCTTTTGAGGCGGTGTGCCGAAGCTGGGCAAAAGGATGGTAGGATGATGCCCTCATTGAGGCGGGGTAGGACACCACCTTGGAGGTCCCAGATGACCAAGGGTATTTTGTATGGGGGCAGTATGTCGTGACCCCTTGGGTGAATGTTTTGACCTGTTGTTTAGGTGCCGTCTTGCGTTGGAATAGGACGCTAAGGGCGGAGGATTGGCCGTTAATGGAGCTGAGTGCTAGGCCAGAGTTTAGGGCGGCTTGAGAAAGCTCCTGGACTGCAGGGGTGGAAAAAGGGGAGTGGGTTACAGTTGTGGTTTTTGCACCAGCAGAAGAATGTTGTTAGGTGTGGCGATAGACAGGTGAGGACATGGCGTTAATTATGGTGGTTATGACTTCCGTTGAAAAACACCTGTTTGTGTCTGGAGCTAGGAATAAATAGCCACCCGTTGAAGATGGGGCCCCCGGGTTCTTGTGGCAAATGGGGCTCTGGGTTAGAGGGTCCGGTCGGATTGGGAGTGTGTAGGGCGCGTTGGCGATAAGCTGTATGAGCTTTACGTACTATGCCCATCGTTACTATTCTGGGGTAGTGAGTACTGCTTGACCCCCTTCTGCTTTGATGTTCTTGATCACCTGCAAGGGAAAAGGTTCAGCGCATGCAAAAATTGTCCTAAACTTAACTTTGCCCTCTTTCCGCAAAAATCTTTATCAAGAAGGTGGAGGAATCCTTGACGAGAAAGTTTGGGAGTTGGGATTGGCGCCAGGGTACGGCCAGCAAGTCCGCTTTGAGTGCTAGCGGGTCCTGAACCCAGCTACAAAGGTCGGGACCTTTGAGTTTCTTCTTGATGTTGTGAGGTCTATTTCGGGGGTTTCTCAGCACCGACAGGTTTCTAGGAAGACTTCTGGATGTAGAGATCATTTCACTGAGGACAGTCTCTTGCAGCTTAGGAAGTTTGCTGGCTAGCTGTCCACTCTTGGGATGTGGACTGGTGACATGGCCGGTCCGTTCAGCGACCTTAAACAGTGATTATTGCTCCAGGTACATTGTGAAGTAACCACAGCTCACACCACAGACTGTGGAATGGCCTCAATTGGATTCAAACCTATGTTTTGATGCTGCAGTGATTTCTGCTAGCACTGCACCACAAACACCCTGCCCGGGTGAGGTTGGGCGGCTAGAAGGTGAAAGTGTTGGGATCGCTAATCGAATCGCTTGTAATTTCAGAATTTGATTGGGAGGTTGGCTTTTGGCAGTGCAGCGGCCCTTGGCCATGTATTGACGATAGACGGGTCCCTAGCTGAGTAAACTGATGTTAGTGGTTACAGGTAGCCACTGAACTGGGAGGAATGATTTGTCTTGTGTTAGAGAGGGTGGTCGTGTACACCGGGTGAGTGTCTTTTTTAACTCATGTGGGTAGGCGGTGTCTGTGGTCGAGGCTAAAGGGGCTTCTGGCTGAGAGTGGGCCAGTTGTAAGGGTTGGACGTGTAGCTGAGCAAAGGGAGATGTTTCCATTGCCGCTACCGTGCTAAAGAGGATGGCTTGGGGGTATGACTAGCTCATGTGCGGTGTCTGAGTTCATCTTTAGAAAGTTTATAGTTTTGTTAACTGCCTCGATGAGGTTGTCGACATACATGCACGGTCAAGCACTGGAGTCTTGAGGTCCTGGGTTCAATTCCCACCAAGGACAACATCTGCAAGGAGTTTGTATGTTCTCCCTATGTTTGCGTGGGTTTCCTCTGGGCACTCTGGTTTCCCCCCACAATGTAAAAGACATACTGATAGGATGTTTAGATTGTGAGCTCCAAGAGAGACAGCATTACTGATGTATGTAAAGTGCTATGGAATTAATAGCACTATATAAATGAATTAATATTATTATTATTATTATTATGCTGTAGTACTTCCTCCACTGCTTGTGCCTCTTCCACTTCCTCTAGGCCTTCATCTGCACCTAAAACCTATGTGGTAGTGTGACATGCATTCCAACTGTGCAGGAGGAATCCAGCACACCTCCTTACAACACTGCCAGCAGGGCTCAATGGCATCATGTTGTGTTAATGTTGAAATGACTGGGAAATGTGAGTCACACAGCTGATGAGTTGTGGTTAGCTTTGGAGACCGAGTTTCATCAATGGCTGTCTCCAATGAACCTGTGGACAGGGATGGCCGTGTGCGACAATGCTGCCAGCCTGGGTGCAGCCCTACGTTAGGCAAGGTGACACACATGCCTTGCATAGCTCAGGTCCTGAACCTGGTCAGACAGCAATTTCTAGACCACTTTCCTGGCCTCGATACGCTACTGCGAGGGTATGGTTGCTGTGTGCTCACTTACGCTGTTCTCTCCCCGTGGCTCAACTACTTGCATTGCTGGATAAGACTTGTCGGTTAACCGCCTGAAATGTGATGTGCCGACACTATGGAATTTCACTTTGCACATGTTGCAACGACTGTGGCACCAGCAACAAGCCTGGTGCACTATCACTATGTGATGATCTATAATCTGGGCCAACGCAATCCTGAGGTGGGGCAAACAATGTTGATGGAGTGGTTCCAGATCAGGGACCTCTGCACCCTTCTGTACAGTTTTGAAATGGTGACTAAGGTGTTTAGCACTGACGATGCCATTATCAGCATGGCTATTCCAGTCATCTACATGCTGAAGCACACTTTGACCAGCATGCGGAGTCAGGTGATGGTCCAAGAAGAAGAAGGAAGTAGAGGAGGAGGCATATGAACAAAGGATAACAAGATCGAAAGGTCTGGACTGTCATCAGTACAGAGGCGGGTGGAATGGGTGGGTTGAGGAGAGGGATGGACGAGGGTTCATGGTATCAGCCAAACAGTTGCTGAAGGTGCAGGAGGGAGGAAGAAATGGAGGAGGGAGAGGTGATGTTGATGGAAGACTTAGCAGATGAGCGATATTTTGATCACGTTTCTGTTATACGAGGTTGGCAGGAGAGGGTGGAGGAAGCAAGCGGGAATCTTACTCTGTCACCAACCCAACAAGGAGTTGGGCCTTCTGGATGCACAAGACACATGAGTGTCTTCTTGCTGCAACATGATCCGGGGTTATCAGGATTAATAATGTGCAAAGGTGCAACTGTTAGATCCCGGACAAAAGTAAATTTGTTCATATGATTCCCACCCAAGAAAGGGATGCATGCTTGCAAAAGTATCAAAAGAAGCTTTTAGACAATCTGAAGACTGCTTTCCCCCAAAACACCAGTGGTGGACATAGTGCACATCGCAGTATCTACACTTCCAACCCAGTGAACATCCAGTAGTCATCAAGGAAATGTGACAAGCAGCAGTGTATCTGTTACCCGCAATTTCTGTGAGTCATTTGACCATTTTCTTAGACCAGCCTTTGTAACGCCAGAAGAAAGGACAAGTCTGAAACAAAGTCAACGCCTTGAGAGGATGGTGCAGGAGTATCTACAGGTCAATGTCGATCCCATGACTGTGGAAATTGTCATGAATTTTGTATTTTGGGTTTAAAACTGGAAAAGTTGCTTGAGCTCACCAGTCATACCCGTCTGCCAGCGTTATCTCAGAATGTGTCTTCAGGGCTGCTGGTGGTGTCCTGATGGATAAGCACATACAATTGTCCACCAATAGTGTAGATCGCTTAATGTTTATCAAGATGAACAAGTCATGGATCTCCAAGAACTTTTCCACCCCAGTGTCAGAATTAGGAGACTAGGCGCTGGTGCACTTTACAATGTTCTGTGTTAAGCGCCACATTACAATATTTCTACTCTTGGGCAATTGTTGCCACTTTAAGATAAGATAGATAAGATAAGATAAGATAGATAAACTTTATTGATCCCGGAGGAAATTACAGTATTACAGCAGCAGAACAAAGATCAAGAACATTACACACTTTACAAAATAAGTCTATATGGACAGCAGATGCGGGTAGACTGGTACATGTACCTCACCTATTCCCCCCATACCCTTAGAACTTCACTTAGTCTTGGGATGCTTTACACTTATACATTTGTTAAACATCCCCACAGCTGTCGGAACAAATGATTTTCTGTATCTTTCCTTTTTACACATTAGTTGGATTAGACGCTTGCTGAATGTGCTCTTCTGCTTCGCAAACAGTTCAGAGAGCGGGTGTGTATTGTTGCTCATTATAGCCTTGCATTTCTTATTAATTCTATCCTCTAATACCTCCTCGAAAGTCCTAAGTTGTAGACCCACCGCCGCACTAGCCTTCTTGATAAGTTTATTAGCGTCAGCTGTGCGCACACTACTACCCCAGCATATTATTGCAGCAAAGTTTGCACTCGCCACAATAGATTGGTAGAACATTTCAAGCATTTTGCTACACAATTAAACGTCCTTAACTTCCTTAGGAAGTAAAGTCTACTCATCCCTTTCTTGCAAACCTTCTCCATATGGCACCTCCAATCAAGCTTGCTGTCCAGGTGAAACCCCAAATATTTGAAATTCTCCACCATCTTCACATCCTGACCATCAATAGTGATAGGTAAGCAATCCTTCATGCACCTTCCATAACTCAACACCAACTCCCTGGTTTTCTTTACGTTGAGTTCTAAATGGTTAGCCTGGCATCAGTCAACAAAGTCCAAAACCACCCGTCTGTATTCCTCCTCCCCCCGGACTCTCTCAATACCTCCGACTATCACTGAGTCATCAGAGTACTTCTGAAGGTGACAAAGGTCTGATTTATACTGAAAATCAGCTGTGTATAACGTAAAAAGGAATGGCGACAGCACCGTTCCCTGAGGGGCTCCAACACTGCTCCGAACACTATCTGATTACGGCCGCCCCCAACCTTACGAACCGTGGCCTGTCCGACAGGTAATCAATGATCCAATTCACTAATCCCTCATCAACCGCCATTTCAACCAGCTTTTTACGTAATAATAGTGGCTGTAAGGTATTGAATGCACTGGAGAAATCGAAGAACATGGCACGCACAGTGGTTCCATCATTGTCCAAAAAGGAATGTACTGTTTGTAGCAGATACGCTACAGCATCGTCCACCCCAGACTCTGCCGATACGCAAACATGAAATTCTCTCCAAGGACTTCATCGCATGCGATGTTAAGGCCACCGGTCTATAGTCGTTATGGGAGCTCGGGAAGGTAGTCTTGGGAACCGGCACCAGGCAAGAAGTCTTCCATAGAACTGGTACTCTGTGATTGTAAGCTCCAGTTAAACAGGTGCTGGAAGACAGTGCACAACTGATTTGCACACACTCTGAGGACACGTGGACAGATACCATCAGGCCCTGCTGCTTTACCAATGACCGCTTACTAAACTGTTCCCTCACATCATTTTCGGAGATCAAGAAAGTCTCTAATTTCCTCCCCCAGTTGATATTGCTTGTCGCTCCCCGGCACTCTCCCCTGTTGACATCGCACATTTATTGTTGAATCTGTTGAAAAACTCATTCATTTCATTAGCCATGATCAGCCCCCCACCCCCCTGATCTGACCTTGCCTTAAACCCAGTCAATAGCTTCATTCCCACACTTCTCTGGAGTTGTTGTGTGACAATTTATTTTCCAATTTAATTCTAAATGCTTCACGGGCAATCTTAATTTTCCCCTTTAAGTCTCGCTGTACAATTTTCATTTCCTCCTTGTCCTTCCTTTTAAAAGCTTTTTTTTTTCCTGTTTAGTAGATGTTTCAATTCTTTTGTAATCCAAGGCTTATTGTTTGCATAACATCGAATCTCATGAATAGGTACAATATTGTCAGTACAAAGGTTGATGTAATCAGTAACTCTCCCGGTAACCTCATTAACATCATCATTAGGTTCTCTGGCACATAACACCTCCAAGTCTGTGCAATCAAAGGAGTCTTGTAACCCCTTCTCTGCTGCCGGAGACCACTTCCTTATCTGTTTAATTGTCGCTGGTTGTTTGCAGACAACTGGTTGATAGGCTGGAGACAATAGTATGTGATTGTGGTCAAATTTCCCCAGGGGGGGCAATGCAGATGATGAGTAAGCATCCTTAACACTGGCATAGAGGAGACCCAATATATAATTGTCCCGTGTAGAACATTTTAGTGGTGGTTGTGCCTAATTTTTTGAAAAGTGAGGACTCTTGTTAGGGTCTCTCTGCTGTGTTGTGCATTCTTTGACCAGGGCTGTTTGAGCACGATACCTACCAGGGACTGGCTGACAGATCTTGCCCTGGGGGGCAGTCCGCCTCTACCAGCCAGACGCCAACTGAAGACCGGAGGGGGGAGATTGGTCGGAGGGTGCTGTTGCACATGAGCTCCAAGTGTGGAGTCGGGGGGGTGCTGGTGCTGCTTTACATTTGGGTCCCGCCATCACTAAAGTACTTTCACTGCTTTCACTGGGGGGGGTGGCCCTAAAGTTGGACTAAACCACCGGCCTGGGGGCAGATGCCTCCCTGCCACCTGGGCCAGTCCGCCCCCGATACCTACTCCAGACACATGTGCACCACTTCCTAAACACTCAACATTGAAATGCTTGGCCAAAGCCTCCAGCCTTGCTGCTATTGCGGCTCTAATTTTTGGAAAAGTGGGGACCCTTGTAAGGGTCACTCTGTTGTGTGGTGCATTCCTTGAGCAGGGCTCTCTGCGTGACATGCATACTCCTGTAACTCATTTCACCCAGCTCTGAAATTTAAGTGAATGTAGGCCACTTCTTATTTTGAACTGATTTTGAAGAGTGTGATATGCCTGGACGCGATTTATACTCTAGGTAGATTGATTTCCCCTTTCTGGGTGTCTGGCAGTAATATGAGCAGTTTGTCAGCTTTAGCACACCTTTGAAGGTGTTTTCTATGTGTTTCATGTTGCCTACCATTGATTTCAATGAGGGTTGGAAAATTTGGTGAATGTTTGTCGAACAATTCGGCAAACACCCCACATTTGGCAAACCAAACTGAATTTGAACACTCAGGCGTTCGCTCATCTTTACTCATTAACCCCTACATGGGGTGGGCGGCAGAAGGCACCTGACTTACTGTACATTACAAATCCTTTTCCCCATACCACAGGTAACACCTGGGCTTGCAGTTGGATGGAGTGTTTATTGAAGCCTGACATATTTGGAGGAGAAATAATGAAAACAAATAGGTTTATTCCAGTGGTGTAGCGTGGGGGGGGGCGGGGGGGGGCGCTGCGCCCCGGGCGGCAGTGTGTGTGAGGGCGGCAGCAGGGCTGCAGGGGAGTGCGAGCGGTTTTTTTTTTTTCTTCTTCTTTACCTCCCTCCCCCAGGCTCCATATGAAAACTGGAGTCTTTGTGGGGGAGGGAGGGTGTCGCCGCCGGCTTGCCGCCCGGCCGCGGCGCCCGCATGTACTCTGCTCTGCTCCGCTCCCGGCTGGCCCCCCAGCGCTGAGAGCTATCATCACGCTGACAGGAAGCGGCTGGGAGCTCTGCTGCTTCCTGTCCCGTGAACCGTGATGGCTCAAAGTGCTGTGGCGGTGCGGTGGATGCGGCTGCGGTACTGGCGGCTCCTCCACTCAGTCGGCGCCCCCATGGACCCGGAGAGGTGAGGAAAACTCTGCAGGGGGCAGAGGAGAAGAGGACAGGGGGGCAGGAGGACATTAACAGGGGAACAGAGCAGAGGAGAAGAGGACAGGAGGGGCAGAAGCACAGGAACAGGGGGACAGAGGAGAAGAGGACGGGGGGGGGCAGAAGCACAGGAACAGGGGGACAGAGGAGAAGAGGACGGGGGGGGCAGAAGCACAGGAACAGGGGGGCAGAGGAGAAGAGGACGGGGGGGGGCAGAAGCACAGGAACAGGGGGGCAGAGGAGAAGAGGACGGGGGGGAAGAAGCACAGGAACAGGGGGGCAGAGGAGAAGAGGACAGTGGGGGCAGAAGCACAGGAACAGGGGGGCAGAGGAGAAGAGGGCAGGGGGGGCAGAAGCACAGGAACAGGGGGGCAGAGGAGAAGAGGACGGGGGGGGGCAGAAGCACAGGAACAGGGGGGCAGAGGAGAAGAGGACAGGGGGGGGCAGAAGCACAGGAACAGGGGGACAGAGGAGAAGAGGGCAGGGGGGGCAGAAGCACAGGAACAGGGGGGCAGAGGAGAAGAGGACGGGGGGGCAGAAGCACAGGAACAGGGGGGCAGAGGAGAAGAGGACAGGGGGGGCAGAAGCACAGGAACAGGGGGGCAGAGGAGAAGAGGACGGGGGGGCAGAAGCACAGGAACAGGGGGACAGAGGAGAAGAGGACAGGGGGGGCAGAGGAGAAAAGGACAGGGGGGCAGGAGGACATTAACAGGGGAGCAGAGCAGAGGAGAAGAGGACAGGGGGGGCAGAAGCACAGGAACAGGGGGACAGAGGAGAAGACGAGCAGCTTGAGGGACAGAGGAGAGGAGGACGGGGGTGCAGGAGGACGGGGGTGCAGGAGGACGGGGGTGCAGGAGGGACAGATGGAGGAGAGGACGGGGATGCAGGAGGACGGGGATGCAGGAGGACGGGGATGCAGGAGGACGGGGATGCAGGAGGACGGGGATGCAGGAGGACAGGAGCAGCAGGACGGACAGATGAGGACGGTGCAGGAGGAGAGGAGGACGGTGCGCAGGAGGAGTGGGGCTGTGTGTGGTGATAATGGCAGCTGTACCAGGTGTCTCTTCCTCCATGCGGCAGCCTCCACCTTCCTGTGTTGGAAGGGTGTGGCATGCTGTGAATTGTAGTTCTCCTGCCTGTTCTGGCATTACTATATGGTTTCTGGGCAGTGTGTTGGGTGCTGGGAGTTGTAGTTCTCCTGGGCGGGCTCAATGTTCTCCTGCCGCCTGTCTGTGGTTATTGTGCCTCTTCTGGGATGTCCTCAGTTCTGTGCTGTGCACAGACCGTGTACCACCATATCCTCAGCTCCGTGCTGTGCAGTGTACCACCATGTCCTCAGCTCCATGCTGTGCACAGTGTACCACCATACCCCTCAGCTCCGTGCTGTGCACAGTGTACCACCATGTCCTCAGCTCCGTGCTGTGCACAGTGTACCACCATATCCTCAGCTCCGTGCTGTGCACAGTGTACCACCATATCCTCAGCTCCGTGCTGTGCACAGTGTACCACCATGTCCTCAGCTCCGTGCTGTGTACAGACAGTGTACCACCATGTCCTCAGCTCCGTGCTGTGCACAGACAGTGTACCACCGTGTCCCCAGCTCCGTGCTGTGCACAGACAGTGTACCACCGTGTCCCCAGCTCCGTGCTGTGCATAGACAGTATACCACCATTTCCCCAGCTCCGTGCTGTGCACAGTGTACCACTATGTCTTCATCTTCGTGCTGTGCACAGACAGTGTACCGTATATTGTCTGTGCATAGCACGGAGCTGAGGACATGGTGGTACACTGTGCACAGCACGGAGCTGGGGACTTGGTGGTACACTGTGCACAGCACGGGAGCTGAGGACGTGGTGGTACACTGTCTCCCGCCGCCTTAAAATCAGTCTGTTTCTCATCCAGGAGAGTCGGATGAGTGACATCCGTTTTTTGGTCCATTTGGCAACTGCTGTGCGAGTGTCCGACATTTCTCTCAGATCACATCCATGTGCAATCTGTTTTTTTCCTCAGCAGCTATTAGTGTATAATCATTTACAGGAACATTTTACAGTTGTCTCAGCTACAGAATGAGAATGTATCAATGAAAAAGTGGATGCCTCTTGGATGATCCGTGTGCGGTCAGTGATTTTGTCGGACCCATAGACTTGCATTGGCGAGTCTCGCACGTGAATCGCAGACTGTCGCAGCATGTTGCAACTTTTTTCTCATCCTGAATCTGATGAGAAAAAAGCGTCCGACACTCATCAGTGTGCTCTGAGAGATTGATTGCAATGTGATAAAATCACACATTGCACTCATCAGAGTTTCACGCCAGTGTGTCCGTACCCTAATACTAAAATCCAAATAGTAATCCTACTGGTAAGGGGAGGGTTTATGGCTCAGTACACACTCCATACTTCTTGATATTAACCAGTTAATGCTCTCTTATCCACCGCACTGCAGTGTCAAAAGAGGACGACAGCGAGGCAGACAGCAACACGGCATCAGAGAGCCCTGACCTCGAAATAGAAGATCCTCAGATCCCGGTATTGTGACATAATATTAAGAATAAAGTTTTTTGCACATATATTACACTATGAACTCCACAGTACAGCAGCAAAAATTGCTCCTGCCCCGGGCCCTCCCTTGAGTCCTGCTTGTTGCCATACACTGGGTTGTGCAGAGGTGGCGGTGCACAGTGACAACCCCAATAGGTGAGTGGCCATTTGGCCCAATACTTACCCCCCAATTGCGCCCCTTCTCTTTGTGTTTTAGTATAGCAGTTATATTCTTGTATATAGGGGCAGACAGTGTATACTTATGTAATACTTCCGGATTATCAACAACCAAAGGGGCGGCAAATTTTTCGACCGCCCCGGGCGCCACAAACCGTTGCTACGCCACTGGTTTATTCAGCTCACCACCAATTAATCTGGAATGCTGAATAAAGCTAGTGGGCAGCAATGCTAGGACAAGTTCAATATTAATGATACATATTATACAGACCCGTGGAACCGTAATCCCCGCAAAATGGTGCCGTCGTCTACCTCCACCATGCCCTCCTCACTTGTGATGTAACCTGTTTATGGTACCTTTACACGCTACTACCGAAAGGTAGAAACCGGCAGGTGTCGGAGACAATTGTACCTTTTACCTTCAAAACACCGTGAAGTGGGGGCGGGGTAATTTAGGTTGTACCTTCCTGTCTCTGTGGATACTGTCTTTCAGCTGTGCTTAAAAACAAGCGTATAACCCCTATGGTGGCGACGTGTAATCGGGGCACAGGTTTCGGTATTTGAGTTACCTGGGGTGTGCCACAGCGTCAATGTATACCACGCCCCATCAGCGATCATTGGTGGGGCTACTGTGTACCCATTGGCTGTCCCTGCACAGGACGGCATATTTAACGAGCTGACCAGTCACAATACACATTTGCTATAGCGTCATGTATTAGCAGCTTACCTGGACAATCATGATGTTTATTGCATTGTCCAATACCTGTACGAGCGTCGCGTAATACACAACTCTGTCACGCTATGTAGTTACGGCGCACAATAAGTACGCCCATATTCCCTTGTTGTAGCGGCATGTAAATCAGGGAAGGTGCTCCACAGAAGGTAACCTGCGGACCCGTCGGCACTTCTGGGGAACAAAAATACTTCTGTAGAGCAAACCCTTGTAGTGGCATGTATTTGCGGTATCAGGTACCGTTAGCAACCGTTGAAAACGTGCACCCTGCGGTGCCTACCTGTTGCTACCTTCGTAGCGGCGTGTAAAGGTACCATAAAAGTTATTAACGAAAGGACCTCATATTTTCTTTCAAATCTTTATTCTTTGTTAGCACGCATTCCTTCTCGGCTCCCCAAATCGTGTTCTCAAAATTAACTTCCCATCCTTAATTACAATAAAATTTCATGTCATCCGCCCAGGCAGATCACTGTCACCAAGCGTGTCTGTGTCCTGCTTGTGCTGGGCGAGTGACATCAGAAGAGGACAGGGGGGGCAGAAGCACAGGAACAGGGGGGCAGAGGAGAAGAGGACGGGGGGGCAGAAGCACAGGAACAGGGGGACAGAGGAGAAGAGGACAGGGGGGGCAGAGGAGAAAAGGACAGGGGGGCAGGAGGACATTAACAGGGGAGCAGAGCAGAGGAGAAGAGGACAGGGGGGGCAGAAGCACAGGAACAGGGGGACAGAGGAGAAGACGAGCAGCTTGAGGGACAGAGGAGAGGAGGACGGGGGTGCAGGAGGACGGGGGTGCAGGAGGACGGGGGTGCAGGAGGGACAGATGGAGGAGAGGACGGGGATGCAGGAGGACGGGGATGCAGGAGGACGGGGATGCAGGAGGACGGGGATGCAGGAGGACGGGGATGCAGGAGGACAGGAGCAGCAGGACGGACAGATGAGGACGGTGCAGGAGGAGAGGAGGACGGGTGCGCAGGAGGAGTGGGGCTGTGTGTGGTGATAATGGCAGCTGTACCAGGTGTCTCTTCCTCCATGCGGCAGCCTCCACCTTCCTGTGTTGGAAGGGTGTGGCATGCTGTGAATTGTAGTTCTCCTGCCTGTTCTGGCATTACTATATGGTTTCTGGGCAGTGTGTTGGGTGCTGGGAGTTGTAGTTCTCCTGGGCGGGCTCAATGTTCTCCTGCCGCCTGTCTGTGGTTATTGTGCCTCTTCTGGGATGTCCTCAGTTCTGTGCTGTGCACAGACCGTGTACCACCATATCCTCAGCTCCGTGCTGTGCAGTGTACCACCATGTCCTCAGCTCCATGCTGTGCACAGTGTACCACCATATCCTCAGCTCCGTGCTGTGCACAGTGTACCACCATGTCCTCAGCTCCGTGCTGTGCACAGTGTACCACCATATCCTCAGCTCCGTGCTGTGCACAGTGTACCACCATATCCTCAGCTCCGTGCTGTGCACAGTGTACCACCATGTCCTCAGCTCCGTGCTGTGTACAGACAGTGTACCACCATGTCCTCAGCTCCGTGCTGTGCACAGACAGTGTACCACCGTGTCCCCAGCTCCGTGCTGTGCACAGACAGTGTACCACCGTGTCCCCAGCTCCGTGCTGTGCATAGACAGTATACCACCATTTCCCCAGCTCCGTGCTGTGCACAGTGTACCACTATGTCTTCATCTTCGTGCTGTGCACAGACAGTGTACCGTATATTGTCTGTGCATAGCACGGAGCTGAGGACATGGTGGTACACTGTGCACAGCACGGAGCTGGGGACTTGGTGGTACACTGTGCACAGCACGGAGCTGAGGACGTGGTGGTACACTGTCTCCCGCCGCCTTAAAATCAGTCTGTTTCTCATCCAGGAGAGTCGGATGAGTGACATCCGTTTTTTGGTCCATTTGGCAACTGCTGTGCGAGTGTCCGACATTTCTCTCAGATCACATCCATGTGCAATCTGTTTTTTCCTCAGCAGCTATTAGTGTATAATCATTTACAGGAACATTTTACAGTTGTCTCAGCTACAGAATGAGAATGTATCAATGAAAAAGTGGATGCCTCTTGGATGATCCGTGTGCGGTCAGTGATTTTGTCGGACCCATAGACTTGCATTGGCGAGTCTCGCACGTGAATCGCAGACTGTCGCAGCATGTTGCAACTTTTTTCTCATCCTGAATCTGGATGAGAAAAAAGCGTCCGACACTCATCAGTGTGCTCTGAGAGATTGATTGCAATGTGATAAAATCACACATTGCACTCATCAGAGTTTCACGCCAGTGTGTCCGTACCCTAATACTAAAATCCAAATAGTAATCCTACTGGTAAGGGGAGGGTTTATGGCTCAGTACACACTCCATACTTCTTGATATTAACCAGTTAATGCTCTCTTATCCACCGCACTGCAGTGTCAAAAGAGGACGACAGCGAGGCAGACAGCAACACGGCATCAGAGAGCCCCTGACCTCGAAATAGAAGATCCTCAGATCCCGGTATTGTGACATAATATTAAGAATAAAGTTTTTTGCACATATATTACACTATGAACTCCACAGTACAGCAGCAAAAATTGCTCCTGCCCCGGGCCCTCCTTGAGTCCTGCTTGTTGCCATACACTGGGGTTGTGCAGAGGTGGCGGTGCACAGTGACAACCCCAATAGGTGAGTGGCCATTTGGCCCAATACTTACCCCCCAATTGCGCCCCTTCTCTTTGTGTTTTAGTATAGCAGTTATATTCTTGTATATAGGGGCAGACAGTGTATACTATGTATACTTCCGGATTATCAACAACCAAAGGGGCGGCAAATTTTTCGACCGCCCCGGGCGCCACAAACCGTTGCTACGCCACTGGTTTATTCAGCTCACCACCAATTAATCTGGAATGCTGAATAAAGCTAGTGGGCAGCAATGCTAGGACAAGTTCAATATTAATGATACATATTATACAGACCCGTGGAACCGTAATCCCCGCAAAATGGTGCCGTCGTCTACCTCCACCATGCCCTCCTCACTTGTGATGTAACCTGTTATGGTACCTTTACACGCTACTACCGAAAGGTAGAAACCGGCAGGTGTCGGAGACAATTGTACCTTTTACCTTCAAAACACCGTGAAGTGGTGGCGTGTAATTTAGGTTGTACCTTCCTGTCTCTGTGGATACCTGTCTTTCAGCTGTGCTTAAAAACAAGCAGGTATAACCCCTATGGTGGCGACGTGTAATCGGGGCACAGGTACGGTATTTGAGTTACCTGGGGTGTGCCACAGCGTCATGTATACCACGCCCCATCAGCGATCATTGGTGGGGACTACTGTGTACCCATTGGCTGTCCCTGCACAGGACGGCATATTTAACGAGCTGACCAGTCACAATACACATTTGCTATAGCGTCATGTATTAGCCAGCTACCTGGACAATCATGATGTTATTGCATTGTCCAATCACCGTACGAGCGTCGCGTAATACACAACTCTGTCACGCCTATGTAGTTACGGCGCACAATAAGTACGCCCATATTCCCTTGTTGTAGCGGCATGTAAATCAGGGAAGGTGCTCCACAGAAGGTAACCTGCGGCACCCGTCGGCACTTCTGGGGAACAAAAATACCTTCTGTAGAGCACCTTGTAGTGGCATGTATTTGCGGTATCAGGTACCGTTAGCAACCGTTGAAAACGTGCACGTGCGGTGCCTACCTGTTGCTACCTTCGGTAGCGGCGTGTAAAGGTACCATAAAAGTTATTAAACAGAACCGCAAGTAAACCAGTGATTACCATCTTTTTTCTACTACACAAGTCTTCACAATTCGTTTATGACAGTGCAAACCAAAAGTGTTTTAGGCAGGACCTAACCGGTCCGCTTAAAGGTATCTGGTAGTAATAGTGCTCGGCGAACTCTCTCTCTTTTTTCATTTAATCATACATACACAGTGGGGAAATAAGTATTTGATCCCTTGCTGATTTTGTAAGTTTGCCCACTGACAAAGACATGAACAGTCTATAATTTTAAGGGTAGGTTAATTTCAACAATGCGAGATAAAATGTCAAAAATAAAATCCAGAAAATTCCTATTCTGTGTCAGGACTCATATTTCTTTCAATCTTCATTCTTTGTTAGCACGCATTCCTCCTCGCTCCCCAAATCGTGTTCTCAAATAACCTTCCCATCCCTTAATTACAATAAATATTTATTGTCATCAGCTCCAGGAGAGCACTTATCACCAACGCTGTCTGTGTCACTGCTGTGCTGGCGAGTGACATCAGCAGCAAAATCAAATGACCTGATCACGATGATGATGTCGCCCTGACCCGGAAGTGTAAGTGGTCCGGAATTCAGTTGATTGTTGGGAACTGCCACACTGCACCTATTCTGAGCCACCTGCAGCTTGACACCCAGCTAAGAGAATAGCCGAATCCCAGTCCGGAGGGCAACAAAATGTAGCCGATGGGGAGTCAAACAGCTATAGTCTGCACAGAAAATGTATTCCTAAATCCAGATCAGAAATGTGTGGCTTTTACTCATTTACACGAGAACATGACACTATAACTGATGTAAGTCTATATTGGTATAAGCTTATTCCATGAACCCTAAATCATTTATCCTACTATATTTAGCAGTTTCAGAATATATATATTTGTGACTGTCTAATGTTTGTTCTTAACAACCTGCCAGAAAAATGTGTTCATCTGAAAGGCCATGTAGGAGCAACTGGAATTGACAGGTCTGTGAGTGAGTACACAGGCAATTATATAAGCCAGTGTGCAAAAGACAGAAAGTGCCATTCAGGAAATGCTCACAGTTTAATGCACAAAAGGCTTGGCACGTTGCAGCTACACACGGCTAAGTACATCTGTTGGTTATTTGTTTAGGCTAGAATCATTTGAACTGAAAAGAATAAATCAGCAGCCAGATGAAAAATTTGTGTCAGAAACAAATTAACATTAATATATCCTTCATAATATAACTATATAGTATATACTGTACATCCTTATAATACTAATTCACTTTTTTATCTTTATTTTCCTTGTTGTAGCTTCTATACAATAATAGAACCAAGTCAGCATTATAGAAGCTTTAAAGATTCCATTTTTGTTAGATGTATCCCCTCTGTTTTATTGCGTTCCAATATATTTCGCAGGCTGTACACAGATGCTACTTACTTGCATTTGACCCAATTCCCAGTAGGTCCCAAAATCCAAGATTCCTATTTCAGACACATTTACAGTAAGGTCAACTTCATCATGCATGGTTACTCTTTTTTTGAAAATGTAATTTTATATATTTCTCAAAAAAATATAGCCGTTGTTTTAATGGATTTTCCATTAGTTTTTCATGCTTTCGGTACAGGAAAATAAAATAAATTGGTGGCTTTTCAAATTTCATTAATTTAATTTTAAGTATCGCAAAATGGCACTCAAATATAGTGGGTGAAATATATATTGAGCATGTCATCAATTTTCTAATTAAATGTATTTGTCAAGGTGCTATTGACATGAATTTCTCACCAGATGTCAGTAACATCTAATCCACACAGGCAAAGAAGTCAAACCAAATATGTCCATAAATTAGGTTAGGTGTAATAATGAAAAATGACTAGTGCTGAGCGAATATACTCGTTACTATTCGCTATTCGCACGAATAGTACGGTATTCACGATACTCGTTACTTGCAGAGTTTTTTTGATTATACTTGTGATATTCGAGTAGCTGAAAAGCATGTTTCCTGATGGATTTTCTGTCAATAAACAAGCTGGGATTGCTTGCCAGTCATAGTAATTTCATATACACCTTTGATAATGGTATTACTGTGATTGCCAGGTGCACTATAACCAAAGAAAAAAAGACGCTCAAACCGAATAATGATGAGGTCTGAGGGGCTGTAAAAAGGCAGAGATGGCTGAGAACATGCTCAAACTGCACGGGAACAGTATACGGACATGATGTACACTGTCTGTATACTGTTCTGCCATACAGCTGTGACAGAACCTAGTGAAGATAGATAGAACAGGTAGATTGGGCTTACCAGACTCCGTCTTCCATGCTACTGCAGAATCACTTCCAGGTAAACTCAGTTTCCCACTGAATTACTTCCAGGGCCGCCTATTTAGCTATGTGCACATTCTCTGCACTGTCAGGCAAACAGCCAATCACAGGTGCTCAAACTCTGTGAGCACATCTGTCATTGGCTGTTGCAGTCAGAGTGTATATCCACAATCTGGAAAGTGATTGTGCTTGATTGCCATACGTATGGCAACCAACCTGCCATTAATTAAAAAGCAATCCTGCAACTTAGTGAAAAATAATATCAACTGGTTCAACTAATGGCTATAAACAACTAATGGCCTATAAAAAGGTGTCTCCTTACCAAGCAATGTGGTGTATTTAATTATATGTACCGAATGCTCAACAGGTAGTATGTACATAGGGGAGACCAGATTACAATTCAGAACAAGAATAAATTCTCATTGCAAATCAATAAAAGAAAAGGTATGGATCTACCTGTAGCAAAGCATTTTTGCAGCTCTGAGCACAACAGTGAATCCGATATGAGGCTGCTCATTTTAAAAAGTAACTTCAGATCTCGGAGAGAGAGAAGAATTTGGGAATACAAATTCATAACAACCTTTGACATATTCAAAACAGAACTAAATGCTTCACATAGATTCATAGGATTTTATGTAAAATGAACTGACATTTGGGGATAGCAGATTCATGCATTTTTATATAAAATTAAAGTGCATTTGGAGACATCTTGCTACACACTGAAATTATAGGACTATGAACTCTTGACACTTCTGTAAACTGTCTCACTTAGAACTCTGCTCTCCACAACTTAACTAAGTATTTTCAGGTCTCCATGGGTTACTAACCATTTACCTAATACAATTTGTTCCGCTTATGTTAGAAATCTGTTTTCTCTGTCCCTACTCCTCCACCACTCCCTAACCCCACTCTGCTTTGCGTCACCTGTCATATCTACCAGAGCATATAACACTGTTTTGCTTTTTTTTTTCTTTTGTTTGCCTATGTATATATGTATATGTCTTCAGAATTTGTGTCTTTAACAGCACTCACCAGTTTTACATATAAAATGTCCACAAAGATTCTTGAGTCCAGGGATTGAGATTACATGCCAGAATCCAACAGAAAACAGAAGATAGATCCAGCTGTGTTGAGAAGTAGATAAAAACTACTGAACCGGTCGTTGACACGCGCAGAAAAAAAAATCCACAATTTCACCTGCTTTGGATACTTTTTTATTGATAGCCTATTGATGGCCTATGCTTAAGATAGGCCACCAGTATCTGACCGGTAGGAGGGCAACATCTGGCATCCTTATTGATCAGTGTTCCAGCGGATGGAAGTTCCTGGATGTTGCAGATGTTCCATCAAAACTATAATAACCATGCCCACTATAGAAATACTGTAGCTGGGGGAGTGGCCTAGGCAGTGGAAGAGATAGACGTGCGGAGAAACAGCTCCTGCACTAAGGCCACAAAAAATAGGCAAGATAAGCCCAGATTCCTGAGGGATTTAGGGTTTTGCACCCACCTGTGTACCTGGAGGAGAGGGAGATACGTCGCACTGGTGAGGACCCTGGGAATCCTGCCTGGAGTCCCTGGAGGCGGCGGCGCTGTAGAAAACCCTGAAGATACAGGCGCCATATTTCTTCATAGTCCCACCTCGTGGATTTCCCTGCAGCAGACCCCGGAGAGGCAGCGCCGGTGACAGCGATCCTCAGAGAGCAGCGACATCCAGAGGAAGCACACACCGACGGAGAAAGGTGACTGGTGGGACCGGGTACTGAGGGGAAGAGGAGTGGCGGCGGGAACGGAGCGGTGGGGGCTGAGGAGAGGTGGGGGAGCCTGGAAGGGACCCACCTAATGAGACAGCCCGGGAGGCGGCGGGGGAGAAGTCGGAAGGTCTGAACAGAGCAGAGTAACAAGGGAGAACTGTGAGACCTGCCCTAAGCAAGCACCTACGAGGCGGACGCCATTATAGAACTTTTGCAGCGCCAATACTCAGCTACTAAACCTCCCATCCACCAGGACCCTGCAGGGGAGCATATCACTCCCAGATGACACAGGACATATGATTGTAATTATCAAAAGGGCACTGGAGTGATTTGAGAAACACCTGAGGCCGCCAATAAGTGGAGGTTAGATTGGAGAACACAGTGGGTGACTATCCCCTTGGTTCAGGGACAGACTCCATTTTTAAACACATTGCATTATCAACTTGCAGAATGGAGACGCCATCTGGTGGGCGCCTTGTGACATTTCCTGACTCTATATTGAGGGAGCTTTGGAGTGCCATCTGGTGATCAATCAGAGTCGTTGGGCCCAGCTGACTCTCTCCCCAACCAGGAAAGACAAAATGCAGCTGGATTGCACCATCTAGTGGACCTCAGGAGTAGTTGCTAGCAATAAATCTCAACATTCTGACAAATGCTCTTTTTCCCTATAAAAGGGAACCAAACAATTATTATGCTGTAATAATAGACTGTTAAACCTCTAGTGGTGGTAATTTGATGCCCGATCAACACTCTATAAAAATGGTGCGCACACAAACGGATCGGGCAAAAAGCTTAACGAGGCAAAACACAGCGACAGGAGATAACAACCCCCAAGGGGAACTCGATAAATACTTAACAAAAAAGAAAGACTCTACAACATCCCAATCTAAAATAAAACTGCAAAATACACAACTTGCCCAGGCCATGGGTCACTCAGATTTAAGTATGGAGGACTCAGATTGCGATTCCACGATAGAAGAACCTTTAACTCGCTCATTCATGAGAAAACTAATGGCAGAAAATACAAAACAACTGTCAAAAGAGATTAACGCCCTACGCACGGATCTACAACACATGGGCCATAGGGTAGAAGCATTGGAGAGCAATCAGACAAATATCATAGATGCGTCACATACGTTGAGAGATCATGTCCTGGTTCACCAGAAACATCTCAATTCCATCTTTCTATCAATAGAGGACCAAGAAAATAGGAGCAGACGCAAAAATGTCCGCCTGAGGGGTATCCCAGAGTCCTATGCCCCTGAAGCTCTTCATAAAGTTTCAATGGAAATCTTTTCGAACATTTTAGGCCCCGACAGAGCTAATGTCATAATAATCGAACGAGTACACAGAGCATTAAGACCAAAGCCAGCCGCAGGAGACTCACCGCGAGATGTAATATGTGGGCTGCTCAGCTATCTTGATACAGCTGCTATCCTCAAAGAAGCAAGAGGAAACTCCTCACTAAGCTACGATGGAGCAACAATCCAGATCTATCAGGATATCTCCCCAACTACGCTGGCAAAACGTAGAATTCTTAAACCCCTGACTGACGCACTAGTGGCTAAGGGTCTTAGGTTCAGATGGCTCTTTCCGTTTGGATTGGGAATATCTAAAGAAGGACGACAAATTACTATAAGAACCCCGGAGGACTTGTCAGAATCCTGGGAACCACTCCAGATCGAACCTTTCAACATTCCATCTTGGCTTCCTGTAGACATGGGTATGGATTTCCCAACATTAACCAGGCCGGCGGAGTAGTCCATCAAGAAGAAGTCATCCTCCCAGAAATCAAAGAAGAACTCAAACAAAAGGGATCTCACTTGACTGTAAAAGCGTGCCTGAGCCCAGAAGGGACGTTATACTTTTTTGTCTATTCTCTTATTTTTTATTTCTTGTAGATATTGGGACTGATGCTGATCGTTTCTTTTTGGGAAACTCCAGTGCTACAGAAAAGAATATCCTTAAGACTGTTGAAGCAGGATGTACAAAATTACTGATGTTAATAGACCTATGGTTTGAGACCCCCCTTTTTCTCCTCTACTTTAGTTCTTTTTCCTTTTGTCCCCCTGCTTCCCCTCCTTGAGGTCTGATCCTTTATATCTACACTCCCCTTCTTTCCTTCCATTGATTCTGCTACACCGATCTTCTAAGCTAATAATATAAAAAATGGATAGAATCAGTTACGGATTACCTATAGGGTAGCTAAAATTGAATGATCATAGACTCCCATTCCCCCCCCCCTTTTTTTTTTTTTTTATCCTTTATAACTCAGAGACAAGAGTTCCAATTGTAACTGTAAGATTGATATGAGAAACGTTGCGATTGAATGTGATAATCTCCTATCTCATATATTTTAGTTATATTGTATTACCTCTATAATATTGTAATTATCTCCACCACTTGAGGTTATATTAGTTATACTCATCTTCATAAGTTGGGAATTATACCCCCTCTGCAAAAGATGAGTTTGAATTACTTATATGTAAATAGTTCAATATATGTTCTGATGGTTTTCTCTTACAGACGTATGATACAGACGGTACTTTTCAACAACTCCCATGGCTGTGACTGATGTGGCTTCCTACAATGTGAAAGGTTTGAACTCACCGGCCAAACGTAGTCAGATTCTACATTTATTAAGTAAAAAAACCGCACAAATTCTATTCCTCCAGGAAACACACTTTAAAAAAGGACGGACACCTAACACCACCTATTCTCGATACCCAACCTGGATTCATAGCTGCTCTACTACAGCGTCAAAGGGGGTCAGTATCGCTTTTAAGACAAACTGCCCGTTTGAAGTAAAAGACTACCTTTCTGACGCAGAGGGCAGGTATATTTTTGTGAAAGGAGTCTTAGCCAATACGACAATTACATTGGCCAATATATATGCACCAAATCAAGGGCAAGTACAATAGCTCTCCAAAACATTAGACACACTAACCCTGTTCACAGAGGGTATATTGGTGGTGGGAGGCGATTTTAATTTGACAATGCACCCATTGATAGACGCTTCCAATGGGAAATCCTCAATCTCTTCAAAACAAAGGAGTAGTTTTCTAAATAGGTTGAGAGACCTCCACCTGGTAGACCCATGGAGAATAGAAGACCCTACAACAAAGGATTACACATATTTTTCGATCCCACATAATACATACCACAGACTTGACTACCTCTTACTGCAAGAAAACTTTATCAAACTAGTCCGCAGCACCTCGATAGACAATATTACGATTTCTGACCATGCACCTGTGCTGCTAGAGATTGAGGTACCCACCATACCTCGGCGAATCCTGTCCTGGAGGCTGAATGAATCTTTACTAGGGACCCCGATCATTTGGCTCAGATAGAGTTTTCCCTGGGTAGGTATTTCAGGGAAAACATCAAATAACAAGGTCACACCAATAATCTGGGAAGCGCACAAGGCGGTGCTAAGGGGAGAACTGATAGCCCTTGGCTCTCATGTCAAACGACGGAGAGAAAAGGAAATCTCCTCCGTGCTGCATCAGATCAGTGCGACGGAGAGAATACATAAGAGTAAACAAAGCAGTACCACACTCTCAGATCTGACGATGCTTCGCAATAGACTAAAGGATTTGCTGAACCTCAACTCAGCCAAAATATTTGCCCGCTGTAGACATAGGATATACATGCACAGCAATAAAGGAAGCAAGTTAACCTCGAAAATGCTTAAAAAACAAAAAGAGAGTTGTTTTGTTCAACGAATCCGGAAGGTCGGCGAAGGAGATCTAGTTGAATCGGAAGATATTGCGGAAGCATTTAGACAATACTATCACTCCCTATACAACTTACACCCTTCAGATTCAATGTCAGATCCTGTCACTGCTAATGACAAAATTCAAACTTTTATCAACACGCTCAAATTACCTGAGATTTCTCTTGAGGGCCAATTACTACTTCAGACCAAAATAACAAGAAAGGAGATTGAGGAGACTCTGGCATCTATACCAAACGGGAAAGTGCCGAGTCCTGACGGATTTTCTATAATCTATTATAAGAAATTTGCAGATACATTAATACCACACATGGAAAAACTATTCAACAATTTACTGTCGGGCTCCATCCCACCGCCACAGGCTCTTGAAGCTTACATCACTGTAATACCAAAAGAGGGGAGGGATGACACCCTGTGCAAAAATTACAGACCAATTTCATTACTGAATACAGATATGAAATTATGGGCAAAACTTTTAGCTAACAGAATTAACTTGGTTCTGGGAGACCTTATTCATCCTGACCAAGCCGGGTTTGTAGGGGGAAGAGAGGGAAAGGACAATTCAACTAAAGCTTTATAAGCCGTCTCGTATGCTAGGCGCGCGGGGAAGCCTCTTGTAGTCCTCTCTATGGATGCCGAGAAGGCTTTCGACCATGTAAGCTGGCAGTTCATGGACAGCGTACTACGCAAATTTGCCTTCCCTCCTCCCTTTATAGAGGCGATTTTAGGCTTATACGCTTCCCCCACGGCAAGGGTCAGGGTGAATGGCCTTTTATCCAACAAATTTAAAATCAGTAACGGAACCAGGCAGGGCTGTCCTCTCTCCCCGACCTTGTTTGTGGTGGTTATGGAAATGTTAATGCAAGCGATACGTCAGAACGATAAAGTACAAGGAATTAACATCGGTTCCATTCAGATCAAGACAGCAGCTTTCGCTGATGACTTGTTATTGATGATATCCAATCCATTGGTGGCGGTGCCGGAGCTCCTTGGTCTCCTAGACACTTTTGGGGAATTGTCTAATTTTAAAATCAATTTGGATAAAACGGAAGCTCTAAACATAACAGCCTCCAGGACGGAGATGCAGGTCCTCCGGGATTCCACACCTTCAAATGGCCTAAAGATAAACTTAAATATTTAGCTATACAAATCACGAATGACCCTCGTTCACTATACACACATAACTTTATACCGCTCATCAGTAATATTAAAAACATATTGAGGACATATGACCTACCACTGCTTTCGTGGTTAGGAAGAGTTAATATAATAAAATCATATATTCTTCCCAAAATATTCTATGTTATGAATATGGTCCCAATTTTTTTACCCAGCCTCTTCTTTCGCTCCCTAAATCGTATAATCTCTAAATTCGTATGGAGAAATAAGAGAGCTAGGATTTCACTTAAAATTCTCGTGCTCCCTAAGAGGCGGGGAGGCTTGGGATTACCGGATCTCATTTCCTATTATAGAGCCATTCACTTAGCTAGATGGTTGAAACTCACTCATATGGCTGCTCAGGATAATAAACAATACATTGAACTTCAACTATTACATCCTGAGACGCAAAGTCTATTATGGACAGATAGCACACCAGACAGAGACAATTTTGATGAGATTCTTGCCACTACATTAGCTGTAAGACGTACGATGGTCCCGATTCGCTTCCCTGAATGTGGATTTTTGGACAAAATACCGATGAGGCTCATACCTTATCTGATAGATGCTGAATTTTCAGATCCATATGATCTATGGAAGACTCTACCGAACAAACCCATCTCCAGGTTACTACGAGGTGATATCCCATGCAGAAATATGTGGCCGATAGAAGCCAAAAAGCAACCACAGATGTTCCTACAAGAATTACACGTGGCCCATTACATGAAAAAGATCAGAAGCCCATTGATAGTATCAACTCGGTGGAAATGGCTAGAGATACTGGTAAAAGTGAAACCACCAATCTCTAAAATTATTTCCAAGATCTATATTAATCTACTCGACAACACACTAACTGATCTCCCACTTTCCGTACATTCATGGGAGATCGAACTCGGTGTCACGCTCTGCCAGAATTCACATGGTTTCTCCAGATGTGTACTACTACAGGAAATGTCCTACAAACTTTTCTCGAGATGGTATTACACTCCTGAGAGACTGTTTCATCTGGGGTTAACAGAGTCCCCGAAATGCTGGAGGTGCGGGATATCGAGGGGCAATCTGACCCATATATTCTGGACATGCCAGAAACTAGACGAGTTCTGGACAGGAGTAAATGCAATATTAAAATCCATGAATCTTATAGAATCTGATCTAACTGCAGGTGAAGCTCTTTTATCGCTCCCATCTGATAAATATAACCCCAAAAAACATGGGCTAGCCCCAGTGATGGTAGGGGCTGTGAAACATTTAATTGCTCAGAAATGGAAACAACAACACGCACCCACAGTGAAAGAATGGCTAGCCAAAATCTTAGAATTACATAGACTAGAAGAACTCTCTAGCTGGGAAATGTGTTCCCATGACTCCTTTCTTAAGACATGGCAACCATGGAGGGAGAGAATGGGGAAAGGTGAAATGAGTAACTAGATGGGGAGCCGCGGCGATCCCCTCCCCCCACACTTACTCTAACATCTACACGCTTACTGAGGATTCGTGAGAGGTTCCTCGGAGGCGAAGATAACATGCCGCTGGTCGCTAGCCATGGGAGTTCTACAATTCTACAATTCTACAAATCTACAACTTTAAAACTTTACTATCATACAACTCTACGATTTGGAAACCGTTTAACTTTCTAGAAAGAAATACAAATATTGTGCCGTCTAACCATTTATGTACAAAAACTGAGAAACCACTTGTTTAAGTTTTAGAACAAGTTTATTTTGTCAAAAGTACTATATAAGGAAGACATAGGTACCAACAGATATATGTAACACGTACGGTAATACATTATTATGTACCATGTTTTGTTGTATTTAAAAATTAAAATTAAATAAAGAATTGAAAAAAAAAAAAAAAAGAAATACTGTAGCTGATGTGTTTTATGGCAGCATTAGAGAACTTCCATCTGTCATCTGCGCTGATCACAACTGATCAAAGCAGAAGGAGAGGTACTGAGTGTCGCATCCCGACTAATCAGATATTGAAAGCCTATCCCAAGGATAGGCCATCAAAAATAAGTAGTTGATAACCTTTTTAACAGTCTTCATCTATCTACATGTATACTGTTACCAGCGGATGGAAGTTCTTGGATGAACTTCCATATGCCATCTGCGCTAATCACAACTGATCAAGGCAGAAGGAAAGGTGCTGAGTGACGCATCAGCACTAATCAGATATTGAAAGCCTATCCCAAGGATAGGCCATCAATAAAAAAAGTATTTGATAACCTTTTTAACAGTCTTCATCTATCTACATGTATACTGTTACCAGCAGATGGAAGTTCCTAGATTCTGCCGGAACACAGAAGCTCCATCAAAACTATAATAACCATGGCCACTATAGAAATAATTTAGCTGATGTGTTTTATGGTGGCATTAGAGAACTTCCACCTGCCAACTGATCAAGTGGGAAGGAGAGGTGCTGAGTGTCACATCCCCACTGGTCAGATATTGAAAGCCTATCCCAAGGATATGCCATCAATAAAGAAGTAGTTAATAACCTTTTTAACAGTCTTCATCTATATGTATACTATACTAGCATCTCCACGATCACTATCACTATGTAGCAGAGCTGCAGCCTGTAGATTGTCTGAGAACCAGTTTCTTCCAAGAGTTAGGGAAACCAAATGTCTTTATATTGTCATAGACTTCTAGAGAGCTACTAATTCCAGTGTTCATGTCTGCCTCACACTTCTAATGTCCAATGTAGAAAGTGATGTCCAGAAATTCTGATAATCAATTATGCATCATGTATATCAGAAGTAGAAGTGTCTTAAAATTTCTGCTTTCTTTTTATCAGATATGTTCTGCTCTATTACTTGACATTTTCACAATGACGAGCTAATGTGGAACACTTATGATAGATCAAATAGTACGAATTTCAAGAGTCAAATAGAAAATAGAGAATTGAAGTAATTTTGAATATAACAATGCCCACATCTCTCAAAGGTGTACTTCATGTCTATCAGGTGTCAGTGCTAAAAGATAACTAATCCCATATAGACTCTCTGAAATAACATGAAACTACAGCCTGAAGAAATCTGTAATGTATTAAGCTGGAACATTATTTCATATACAAGTGATTTGATCCTAACATTTTTTAACACCAGTTTGTCGGCAGCCACACAACTCTACATTTGCTGTGGGACATTACTCTCTTTCCATTATGTAATCTGTGGCTCCTTTTTTCAAGCTATCCATCAATCAGGGGCAAACATGCCGTAGAAATCATGTGCCCCCTAAATAAAATAATAATAATTGTCAGGTCACATAATAACATATCACAAAACATTACAGCACCTACAAAACAATTTTGCTACTATTGAAGTCCCATAATTTCCCTTTCATTGTACCCATGAAGTATGACATCAAACGTTACCCAAAAAACACTGTATGATACCCCCACAATGAATTCCTCCAAAGTATCCTGCACACACAGTATGATGACTCTACTGTACACCAATTTGACTACCCTGACAATAAATGATGATCCCAACACAGTTTAATCCCCAAATGTGACCCCCCACAGCCCTCTATGCAGTATAATAGGTCTACATACATTATAACAGCCCCTACTATCTCTCCAAATAGTTTAATGACCCCCACACAGCCCTCCACATAGTATGATGGACCCCACAAACATTTTCACACTGTATAATTACTTGCATACAATATAATGGTCACAAAATAAGTGTCCATAAAGCATAAAGTCTCCTTCACAGCCCTATAAATATTATAATTGCCTACTAGTGATGGGCGAATCCTAAATTACTCGGAATCGCTTGACTCTAGCGAGTCCAAGCACAGGACACGCTACTCATTGCGAGTCTAGCGAGTCCAATGTTAATGAATGGGGAAGCGAGTAATAGCGAGTAGTGTGAGATTTACAAATCGCAGATGTGTCTCGGAAGCTTCAGCCTGAAGCAATCCTAGTTTTGTCATTTATTTGCATTGCTCGTTTACTTTGTAAGTAATCGCTGAGAAACTCGCACAGATAAGAGTCCTGCTTTCTCCTCTGTGCTGGCTGCCAGCTCCAGGGTCCTAGAGCCTGCCTGCTGCCTGATGTAGCAGTGCTGAGATTGTTCTCAGTCTGCTCATTCCCTGTGTACAGACATGAATGTCTGTGCACAGAGATGATGTAGCAGAGCTGAGATTGTTCTCAGTCTGCTCATTCCCTGTGCATAGAGATCTATATCTATGCACAGGGGATGTAGCAGAGAGGACATCACGTTTTGGACTGCGTCGGACGGAAGAGGATTTTTTCAATTAAAGATGGAGTCCCTAATGGCTTTTTTTTTTTATTTCTAATGAAAAATTTTCTTTGTGTTGTGTTTTTTTAAAAATAATTTAATAGAAATTCATGGCGGTCATGTCTAATATTGGCGTGACCGCCATAAATTTCGGGCTTAGGGCCAGCTGATAATACAAAGCTGGCCCTAACCTCTTTATTACCCAGCGTGCCACCGCTACCAGGTCCGCTGGAAGAGCGGGGTTCAGCGCCAGAGGATGGCGCTTCAATGAACGCGCCATCTTCTGGGGCGGCTGCGGGCTGCAATTTGCAGCGGGGGTTGCCCAGAAAGCTTGGGCATCCCTGCGCTGCGGATTCCAGCCCCCAGCTGCTTAGCTGTACCTGGCTAGACATAGAAATTGCGCGGAGCCCCACGCATTTTTTTAAAATTATTTCATGAAATTCTGAGATTCTGACTCTGACTCTGAGACTCTGACTCTGAAATTCATGAAATAATTAAAAAAAAATGCGTGGGGCTCCGCGCAATTTCTATGTCTAGCCAGGTACAGCTAAGCAGCTGGGGGCTGGAATCCGCAGCGCAGGGATGCCCAAGCTTTCTGGGCACCCCCCGCTGCAAATTGCAGCCCGCAGCCGCCCCAGAAGATGGCGCGTTCATTGAAGCGCCATCCTCTGGCGCTGAACCCCACTCTTCCAGCGGCCCTGGTGGCGGTAGCACGCTGGGTTATAAAGGGGTTAATACCAGCTTTGTTATACAAGCTGGTATTAAGCCCGAGATTCTTAATGTCAGGCCACGTTTGACCCAGCCACTAAGAATCTCCAATAAAGGGTTAAAAAAACACAGAGAAAATTTTTTATTTGAAATAAAAAAAAGCCATTAGGGACTCCATCTTTAATTAAAAAAATCCTCTTCCGTCCGACGTAGTCCAAAACGCGATGTCCTCTCTGCTACATCCCCTGTGCATAGATATAGATCTCTATGCACAGGGAATGAGCAGACTGAGAACAATCTCAGCACTGCTACATCATGTCTGTGAGCAGGAGGGCTCTAGGACCCTGGAGCTGCACAGAGAAGACAGCTGGACTCGGCTCGCAAAGAAACAGCAGTTACTTTGCGAGATTCCCTGCTATCACTGGCACAATAGCCGAGTCTAATGCAAACAATGGAAATCCTAGTTTTGTCAGCGTTTCTGACAAAACTAGGATTGATATTGATTTGCATTGGACTCGTGCGAGTAATCACTGGGAAACTCGCAGAGTACCGAGTCCTGCGAGTCCCTTACTACTCGCCGAGTAACGAGTCCTAGCGAGTAGATTCGCCCATCCCTATTGCCTACACAAAGCCCTTAAAATTTTATAATGGCACCATATAACCTTCTATAAAGTATAATGGTACACACATAGTTCTCTGTATAGTATAATGCACCTCCATAATCCTTCATATAGTACTGTGCCCCACATAGTCCTTCATAAGGTATAATGCATCCGCCAGTCCTCCATATAATATAATGGCCCCCACTTTGCCTTCCATATAGCAAAATGCTCCCTTTTAGTATATTACAATGCATCCCCCATATTCCCCCATGTTTCTCCATATAATATAATGCATCCTCCATAGTCCTCCATACAATGTAGTGCAGCCTCCATCCAATATAATGCAGCCTTCATAGTAATTTATATAATGCAGCCTCCATATAATATAATGCAGCCTCCATATTCTTCCATAAAATATAATGCAGTCTCCATAAAATATAATGAGCAGCCATATAATATAATGCAGCCTCCATATTTCTCCATTTCATATAATGCAGCCTCCATATTCCTCGATATAATATAATGTAGCCTCCTTATAACATAATGCAGCCCTCATATTCCTCCATAAATTATAATGCAACCCCATATTTCTCCATATAATATAATGCAGCCTCCATAGTCTTCCTTATAATTCAGTGCAGCCTCCATATAATACATTGCAGCTTACATCCAATATAATGCAGCCTCCATAGCCATTTAT
Organism: Allobates femoralis; assembly: GCA_033576535.1. Lineage (NCBI taxonomy): Eukaryota > Metazoa > Chordata > Amphibia > Anura > Aromobatidae > Allobates > Allobates femoralis. The sequence continues at coordinate 510,152,039 of JARQOC010000001.1, read as the reverse complement.
ATAATATAATGCAGCCTCCAAATAATATAATTCAGCCTCCATATTCCATAATAAAATATAATGCAGTTTCCATATAATATAATACAGCATCCATATAATATAATGTATCCGCCATATATTATAATATACTGCACTGCAACCTCCATATACTTCCATTTAATATCATGCAGCCTCCAGGTATCTGAGATAAGAGCTGTAGCTGAACTCAGTTAACTTTGGCTGTGACATCACCCCGCTTACAGCGGTAGCCGGAAATCAGTCAGTTTCTGGTCCCACCATGAGAGGACATCACATCAAGGAGGGTTTTTGAGGGAGTAATAAAGTTGGGAATGAGGCTTGTGTTTGTGTTCTTTATCCAAGTAAATTATTTGTCTCTGTATTATTTACGATTTACTTTGAGGTTCTTAATGGCCAGGTCTAACACTGGCCTGAGAATAGGAACTTTGGGCTTAGTGCCTGCTGACAATATTCACCTGGCATTAACCCCTTTATTACCCAGTCTACCACCTCCACAGGCAGCTGAAAGAGTCGAATACAGCACAAGAAAATGACGCTTCTATGAATGCACTATTTTTTGGGGCACCTGTGGGCTGCAATTCACAGTAGGGGGAGGGACAGAATGCTTGGACCTCTCGACACTGATGATTACAGCCCCCAGCTGCCTATTTAACCTTGCCAGCAACAAAAAATATGGCAAAGCTCCATGTGATTTTCCTTTAATTATTTTAAGAAATAGTTTAAGAAAAGGACTCCCCACCCAATATTTTTGGTTTTCAGACATGTAAAACTAGGCAGCTGAGGGTGGGTGGCAGCCCGTACGTGACTGCTGTACCTGTGCTGGTGACCAAAAATACAGTAGAACCCATGCCATCAGAGCAAAATACTCACTAAATGTTATCATTACTGCATATTTATATATCAAATACTTATTTCCCCCACTGCACATTATGAGGGCATATACAGGATGGGAGCATATACCTGGATGGGGGAATACCAGGATGGGGATATATGCAGGATAAAGGTGTATTAGCAAATAACATATGGATTTACAAATTATTCATTTAATCCCAGGAGCCGGCCAATTCAGGGTCATAGATGAATCATATTTCTAAACAATTAACCAGGCTTAAGCTGCCATTGTCTAAGCACTATAAGGCTACATTAAGACATAGCATTTTTGATCTATTTGGTGAGGATCTGTTTTTGCAGTGGCAGTGCAGTGAAACGGATCAATTTCTGAGGTTCCCAGCAAAGTCCATGATTTTCAAGATTTCTTATTCAGACACGTTTTTCAGTGGTCCGTTTTTTGTGTGAAAAATTGATCCTCATAAAGAGTGAGCATGTCAATTCTTGCTGCATTTTTCTGATCCTCTTTTTCCATTGAAACATGTGTCTTTAAGCTTAATAATGGACCTGTTAAAATGCATGAAGAATGGATTAAAATAAATGATCTATTTTTGATGCTTTTTTGAAAAGCAGATCCAGTTTTACAGCTGAAAAATGGATTCTTGCACCTTGGATCAAAAATGCCTTGTCTGAATGTAACCTAAAAGTTTGGTAGACTCATGACTCAGACAGAAGCAATCCAGTGTAGACTTCTCAGGAGTTCTCTGTCAATTACTAGACAGATAATGTTTATAAAACTCATTGATGAAGAAGTCGTTTTGTGAACCTGAATCCATTAGATGTCCAGATTCGGTATTGAGATTTCCCAAGGAGCTCTCTATCTTTATCATGACTTTTCCAATTTTCCAGACAGTTTATGTATTCATAATTCTATGGTGAAATGATGTAAGTAAATACATAACCTTTACATAACCTTTATAATAAAATTACGGTACTGATTACTTCTTTAAAGTCGTATCTAAAACTGTTTGTCAAAAATATTGGCAAAACGAGAACCAGAGTTAAAAACTGAAGTAGTGAAATGGTTCGAAATCGTGAGAATAAGAAGAAAAACAGGCTTAGGCCCCTTTCACATCAGCGTTTTACGCTGGTTGCGGCAGATGCGGTGCATCTACCGCATCTGCCGCCTAACGTCACACTTACAGTTCACCTACGGCAAGCCCCATGCAATGTCTATAGGGCTTGCGGCAAGTGCGGTATAGTTGCGGTTTTGCCACTTGCGGCAGTTGCGGGCGAAAAAAAACGCTGCTTACCGCGTTTTTTTCACGGCCGTAGCTGCCGCAATGCTGAAACCACAACTATACCGCACTTGCCGCAAGCCCCATAGACATTGCATGGGGCTTGCCGTAGGTGAACTGTAAGTGTGACGGTTAGGCGGCAGATGCGGTTGATGCACCGCATCTGCCCGACCATTGTAAAACGCTGATGTGAAAGGGGCCTTAGATAAAACCAGAAAAACACTAAATGCAATACAGGACTTAAACAGGGAATGAAAAACTATCTCTGGCAGTTTGCAGGAATTGAATGAAGGTATATGTAGGATGTGGTACTTTCCAATAGGCTGGAGCCCAGGAGGCAATAACCTAACCCGGACTGCTCACACATTAATACTGCTAAACTGTAAAATACTACAGGTCCCAGTCACTCTAGCCCTAGAGGATGGCCTGTTTCACACCTCTGTGCCTGGCCACATCACCTGCACCAGCCTGGTCGCACTGGCGCAGGTGCAGGCGCAGAGGTGATGTGGGCCGCGTTTACAGCTTTTGTAAACGCATACCTAGTGCCCCCTGTGCATCTCAGCTGCGCTCGGTGCCCCCATTATCTCCTATGGCCGAGCACAGCTGAGCGCGCGCTCTGCCAGTGAGAAGCGCAAGTGAAACTGGTAGAGCGCACAGCGCATGCGCCCACTCTGACATACCCGGAAACGCCTCAGTAGAGCATTTTTGTCGGGTGCGTCAAGACCAGGCGCATGCGATGTGCGCTCTGCCAGTTTCACTTGCGCATCTCACTGGCAGAGCGCGCGCTCAGCTGTGCTCGGCCATAGGACATAATGGGGGCACCGAGCGCAGCCACATGATGTGACGTTTCAACTTTTCATCAAGCATTGTGCATCTTGGATACACTGTGTTATTTATGTAAAAAGTGTTATACAGCCAATTACCGGTTTTAAAATTTCTCATACAAATGCTGTTTCATAATAAAAGTGAATTAATCAAATTGTGTCTAATCGCATTATTTATATAAAGTGCAGTTATAGTGCAAAAATCTGGCAGGTACAGTGATCCTGTCCATACAGTACATCTTGATTTGTGCTTAATAATCGATTAGTGACACCTGTGTATGATTAAAAGCAAGAGGGCTTAATATTATAGTGATTGATTTATGCTCACCAGTTTCTTCATACTACTTATGGGCTGTGTTCCCTACATCTTCTGGGTCTAAACGCTCATGCTCAATGTGCGGTGCAACGTCATGACACCGTAGCGTTGCCCACATGTGCAGTAGTGCATGGTTCCGCCGCCGCCATCTTAGTTATTGGCCGACAATCGATTTTGCCAATGCTGTATTATAGGATGAAACCTCCATGTATTTTATAAAATATAGGTAGAAAATCTCTTAATATGGATCATATTGTAATGTACGTATAGTATCAGCGTGCTGTCCAGGGTCCTGTAAGCATTAACAGTAGGTCTATGGCGGTGCGCTGCCCATAGACCTAATATTAATGCTTAACAGGACCAAGGCTAGCGGCTCATACAGTACGTACATTACGTACAGTATCTCCTCTACTGTGAGGAGCCGCGGCTTCATTCAGAAATTTGTAAAAGCCGACAATACTGTAAATGCCTCATTAACCCCTCACATGCTCACAGGAGTGGACAGCATGTCTCTAAAGGTACCTTTACACACGCAATTCTCTAGGAATTTCACTGGCAACTTACTGGTTGCAGTGAAATCATGGACACATTGTTCTATCTTGTTGCTGTGTACAAATGGAACAATGTGTCCATGATTTAACTGCAACCAGTAAGTTGCCAGTGAAATTCCTAGAAAGTTGCTGCGTGTAAAAGTACCTTAAGGAGGCTGGGCACCCCTAGAGATAAGTTGCCCACATCTCCTATTAATATTTAAAGTTTTAATAACATTTAACACTTTGTTCATCCCTGCGACACATCTTGAGCAATCCGCTTACCGCATAGCAGTTTGCAAACTGCTCCAAAAACTGTAGCCTGCATGATTTTTACCGCAGGCTGCAGATCCGGATGCGGTAACCGGATTGCATGTAGAGCAATCCGGTTAACATGATGGCATCCTATGGGGAGCGGTTCCTGATCCGTTTTTGAGCTTTTTTACAGCTCAAAACCGGATCAGGATTTAAAAATTCTGCCGCAAGTGTGACCCTAGCCTAAGAGGTTTGCTACCTATATTTTATAAAATACATGGAGGTTTCATCTTTTAATACAGCAATGGCAAAACCGATCGTCGGCCAATAACTAAGGTGGCAGCAGAACTATGTACTACTGCAAATATGCGGCGAAACTGCGGCATGACGTCGTGCCGCACATTGCACATGTGCGTTTAGACCGGAAGATGCCGGGAACACAGCCCACATGTAGTATGAAGCGATTGGTGAGCATAAATCAATCACTACAGTTGTGGCCAAAAGTATTGACACCCCTGCAATTCTGTGAGATAATACTCAGTTTCTTCCTGAAAATGATTGCAATCACAAATTCTTTGGTATTATTATCTTCATTTAATTTGTCTTCAATGAAAAAACACAAATGAGAATGAAGCAAAAAGCAAAACATTGATCATTTCACACAAAACCCCAAAAATGGGCCAGACAAAAGTATTGGCACCCTCAGCCTAATGGCCACTTTACACACACCAACTTATCTGTCCAACTTCTGAACAACTTACTGGTTGCAGTGAAATCATGGACACATAGTTCCATTTGAACACAGCCACAAAATGGAGCAATGTGTCCATGATTTCACTGCAACCAGTAAGTTGTTCTGAAGTTGGACAGATAAGTTGGTGTGTGTAAAGTGGCCTTTATACTTGTTGTGAGGCACCGCCGGCATGGTCCTCATGGCCGGGGCGCGTCACATGCAGGATCAAGGTATGATCCTGTGCACACTGGCCGGTTTGACTGATAATGCTGTGTGAACCAACTGTGAACACAAGGTTTCATGAGCCTAATGAGCGGCAGTGAGAGTGGTATGAGATCGAGGAAGCCCTAAGGAATGTAAGGGCTGAGTGCTGACAACCCGGAACACAGGGAGTTAACCTGAGCTGTGTGAAAGGCTGATTATCAGCAGCTAAGGGGGTGTGTCCATGTGGGAGTGGCTGGCACGATAAGAGGCAGCCAGCTGAGTGATTGAGAGATTCATTCAGAATTGATTCAGATTCAGATTGATTCAGATGGAAGCTGAGACCAGCCAAGTGCAGAGCAGTCTAGAGGTTCTGTGTGAATGACGGGAGCATGCTAGCTCCAGGCCGGTGCCAAGGTCCGTGGTTGTGACAGCACCTGGAGGGGGAAGCCGTGGTTGACCCGTGGACGCTGGTCCGGGCGTGGTTCACCATACGTCCGGGAAGGGGCCCGTGGGGATGCCTGGTGGAACCTGTGACACAGGTAGCGAGACCCGGATCCTTGCCCGGTAAGAAAAGCAGTTCCTGAATGATTGTGTGAACTGTGCACCTTGGGTGTAAATCATGCTAGGCGAGTGTAGCCGCCATTAGGTCCAGTGAAGGACCTGTTGAACCTTATAAGTACTGTATGGCTTTTTAAAAGACCAGCGAGTGAACGTAGCCCTATAGGGGCCGATGTATGAAGTGTGCCAGGCGGGCATAGACTGCCCTTGGGACCGACTCAGTGGAGTCAGTTAAAGGTCCTGATGAACCGGAATGAATGTAGCCCTTCGGGAGGCGAATGAATGTAGCCCTTTGGAGGCAATCGTATGTAGTGTGCCAGGCAGGCATAGACCCCTTTTGGGTCCGAGTCAGAGCACTCAGTTAAAGGACCTGATGAACCGGAATGTATGTAGCCCTTCGGGAGGCGATTGTATGTAGCCCTTCGGGAGGCGATTGAATGTAGCCCTTCGGGAGGCGATTTTATGTAGTGTGCCAGGCGGGCATAGACCGCCTTTGGGTCCGAGTCGGGAGTACTCAGTTAAAGGACCTGATGAACCGGAATGTGTGTACGAGAGGTCAGAAGCAGGGGTTAGAAGGGCTCCCGTACTGGGTAACGTGTGGTTCACCCCACGGGTTACTAGGGTTTGCCAATCCCTGTTCTGAGCCCAGAGGAGCCACAGTCCATGGATGTGTATGATGGGCTGTGAGCGAGTGAAAGGACGTGTGTGGTCCATGGTGGCTTATAGGATGGATCACATATGGTATGTAAGAACCCGGTCAGGCTGGAGTCCTGATTCCGGGGTAGTATGAAGCTGGGGAAATAGAGCCAGGCGGCTGGTTCCGCCATTGGGACCCATAGGGCCCGTTGATATGGTACTTGATGTTAAATGTATGTGAAATGTATATAGGCCGGAGGCCGTAGCCACCCCGGGAGCTGTTGGTAGAGCTCCAATGGGGACAGAGAGATGGTTACAGGTCCCGGGTTACTATAAGCGTTATGTGCAATATATGTATTATGTAATGTTATATGTAAATGTATGATGTGTTTATGTATGGTGTTTTTAATCAATGTGATATGTGTCAAACATGCTACCTGGGTTATGTTATTAATATGTGAAAATAAACGGGTAGACATTGGTTAAACTTATAAACACGTGTTTGTTGTCGTTTTGCAAGCGGGTTCCCCGGTTGCTACCTCACATTGGTTGCACAACCTTTAGCCAAAATAACTGCGATCAACCGCTTCCGGTAACCATCAATGAGTTTCTTACAATACTCTGCTGGAATTTTAGACCATTCTTCTTTGGCAAACTGCTTCAGGTCCATGATATTTGAAGGGTGCCTTTTCCAAACTGCCATTTTTAGATCTCTCCACAGGTGTTCTATGGGATTCAGGTCAGGATTCATTGCTGGCCACCTTAGAAGTCTCCAGTGCTTTCTCTCAAACCATTTTCTAGTGCTTTTTGAAGTGTGTTTTGGGTCATTGTTCTGCTGGAAGACCCCTGACCTCTGAGGGAGACCCAGCTTTCTCACACTGGGCCCTACATTATGCTGCAAAATTTGTTGGCAGTCTTCAGAGTTCATAATGCCATGCATACGGTCAAGCAGTCCAGTGCCAGAGGCAGCAAAGCAACCCCAAAACATCAGGGAACCTCCGCCATGTTTGACTGTAGGGACCGTGTTCATTTCTTTGAATGCCTCTTTTTTTCTCCTGTAAACTCTATGTTGATGCCTTTGCCCAAAAAGCTGTACTTTTGTCTCATCTGACCAGAGAACATTCTTCCAAAATGTTTTAGGCTTTCTCAAGTAAGTTTTGGCAAACTCCAGCCTGGCTTTTGTATGTCTCGGGGTAGGAAGTGGGGTCTTCCTGGGTCTCCTACCATACAGTCCCTTTTCATTCAGACGCCGACGGATAGTATGGGTTGATACTGCTGTACCCTCGGACTGCAGGGCAGCTTGAACTTGTTTGGATGTTAGTCGAGGTTCTTTATCCACCATCCACATAATCTTGCGTTGAAATCTCTCGTCAATTTTTCTTTTCCGTCCACATCTAGGGAGGTTAGCCACAGTGCCACTGGCTTTAAACTTCTTGATGACACTGCGCACGGTAGACACAGGAACATTCAGGTCTTTGGAGATGGACTTGTAGCCTTGAGATTGCTCATGCTTCCTCTCAATTTGGTTTCTCAAGTCCTCAAGACAGTTCCCTGGTCTTCTTTCTTTTCTCCATGCTCAATGTGGTACACACAAGGACCCAGGACAGAGGTTGAGTCAACTTTAATCCATGTCAACTGGCTGCAAGTGTGATTTAGTTATTGCCAACACCTGTTAGGTGCCACAGGTAAGTTACAGATGCTGTTAATTACACAAATTAGAGAAGCATCACATGATTTTTCTAACAGTGCCAATACTTTTGTCCACCCCCTTTTTTATGTTTGGTGTGGAATTATATCCAATTTGACTTTAGGACAATTCTTTTTGTGTGTTTTCATTGAAGACAAATTAAATGAAGATAATAATACCAAAGAATTTGTGATTGCAATCATTTTCAGGAAGAAACTGAGTATTATCTGACAAAATTGCAGGGTGTCAATACTTTTGGCCACAACTGTTATATATATATATATTATGCCCTCTTGTTTTTAATCATACACAGGTGTCACTAATCGATTATAAAGAACAATTCAAGTTGTACTTTTTAATCATTTTCATTTTTAATAATTGGCTGTATAACATTTTTTGCATAAATAGCCCAGTTGTAGCCAAGATGCACAATGCTTGATGAAAAGGTTGAAACGTCACATCATGTGACTTGATTAAAGCTGTCCTTCTCACATTAAAGTTGGAGTGCTGCCTGTCTTTTTGGATTTTTTTACATTGCTGCAGCTGAGCCCTGTTTACAGGAAGTATTTGCATCCGTTTATATGGAACTAGATGGCGGCCCGATTCTAAAGAATTGGGTAGTCTTGAATCCATATATAGTTTATTTACTAATAGTTAGGGGAGTGCGGTGAAATGAATTGTGTGTATACAGGTGGCTCAGTGGGTAGCAGAGTTTACGGTGGCTCAGTACTTAGCAGTGAGTGCGGTGGCTCAGTGGTTAGCAGTGAGTGTGGTGGCTCAGTGGTTAGCAGTGAGTACGGTGGCTCAGTGGTTAGCAGTGAGTATGGTGGCTCAGTGGTTAGCAGTGAGTGCGGTGGCTCAGTGGTTAGCAGTGAGTGCGGTGGCTCAGTGGTTAGCAGTGAGTGCGGTGGCTCAGTGGTTAGCAGTGAGTGCGGTGGCTCAGTGGTTATCAGGGAGTGCGGTGGCTCAGTGGTTAGCAGGGAGTGCGGTGGCTCAGTGGTTAGCAGGGAGTGCAGTGGCTCAGTGGTTAGCAGGGAGTGCGGTGGCTCAGTGGTTAGCAGGGAGTGCGGTGGCTCAGTGGTTAGCAGTGAGTGCGGTGGCTCAGTGGTTAGCAGTGAGTGCGGTGGCTCAGGGGTTAGCAGTGAGTGCGGTTGCTCAGGGGTTAGCAGTGAGTGCGGTGGCTCAGTGGTTAGCAGTGAGTGCGGTGGCTCAGTGGTTAGCAGTGAGTGCAGTGGCTCAGTGGTTAGCAGTGAGTGCGGTGAGATTGGTCAGCACAGTGGCGTGGGCAGAGTGGTCAGCGCAGCGCCGTGGGCAGAGTGATTAGCACACACATACATACATACATACACACACACACACACTCCGCTATAGTTAGCACCGACCCTGCGTCTTCCCGGCCGCTTGGATCCTGAGTCGACATGTCGCCGCCCGCGGACGACTGGATCCAATATGACGTCCGGGAAGTTTGGCGAGACTTCTTGGACGCTATATTGGATCCAGTAGTTCGGGGGTGGCGACATGTCGACTGAGGATCCAGGCGGCTGATGCAGGGCCGGTGGTAAGTATAGCGGAGTGTGTGTGTGTGTGTGTATGTGTGCGGACAAAGTGAGGGAAGTGCGGACAAAAGTGAGGGAAGTGACTACATACACACATATATACACATACTGTACATTGCATATGGAGGGGTGAGGAGAGCGGAGGCTGGAGGGGTGAGGAGGGGTGAGGAGAGCGGAGGCTGGAGGGGTGAGGAGGCGTGAGGAGAGCGGAGGCTGGAGGGGTGAGGAGAGCAGAGGCTGGAGGGGTGAGGAGGGGTGAGGAGAGCGGAGGCTGAAGGGCAGAGGAGAGGGGAGGCTGGAGGGCAGAGGAGAGGGGAGGCTGGAGGGCAGAGGAGAGGGAAGGCTGGAGGGCAGAGGACAGGGAGGATGGAGGGCAGAGCAAAGGCTGGAGGGGAGAGCGAAGGCTGGAGGGGAGAGCGGAGGCTGGAGGGCAGAGTGGAGGCTGGAGGGCAGAAGCTGGAGGGGTGAGGCTGGAGGGGTGAGCGGAGGCTGGAGGGGATGGCAGAGGTTGGAGGGAAGAGAGGAGGCTGGAGGGGAGAAGGGAGGGCAAAGGCTGGAGGGCAGAGGCTGGAGGGCAGAGGCTGGAGGGAAGAGCTGGAGGGGAGGGCAGAGGCTGGAGGGAGAGCGGAGGCTGGAGGGCAGAGGCTGGAGGGCAGAGGAGAGGGGAGGCTGGAGGGCAGAGGACAGGGGAGGCTGGAGGGCAGAGGCTGGAGGGGAGAGGCTGGAGGGGAGAGGCTGGAGGGGAGAGCGGAGGCTGGAGGGGAGAGCGGAGGCTGGAGGGAGAGCAGAGGCTGGAGGGGAGAGCGGAGGCTGGAGGGGAGAGCGGAGGCTGGAGGGGAGAGGCTGGAGGGAGAGCAGAGGCTGGAGGGGAGAGCGGAGGCTGGAGGGGAGAGCGGAGGCTGGAGGGGAGAGCGGAGGCTGGAGGGGAGAGCGGAGGCTGGAGGGCAGAGGCTGGAGGGGAGAGCGGAGGCTGGAGGGCAGAGGCTGGAGGGGAGAGCGGAGGCTGGAGGGGAGAGGCTGGAGGGCAGAGCGAAGGCTGGATGGGGAGAGCGAAGGCTGGATGGGGAGAGCGGAGGCTGGAGGGGAGAGCGGAGGCTGGGGGGCAGAGTGGAGGCTGGAGGGCAGAAGCTGGAGGGGTGAGGCTGGAGGGGTGTGCGGAGGCTGGAGGGGAGGGCAGAGGCTGGAGGGGAGAGAGGAGGCTGGAGGGCAGAGGCTGGAGGGCAGAGGCTGGAGGGCAGAGGCTGGAGGGGAGGGCAGAGGCTGGAGGGGAGAGCGGAGGCTGGAGGGCAGAGGCTGGAGGGCAGAGGCTGGAGGGCAGAGCGGAGGCTGGGGGCAGAGGCTGGAGGCAGAGACTGGAGGGGAGAGGCTGGAGGGGAGAGGCTGGAGGGGAGAGGCTGGAGGCAGTGGCGTAGCTGGCGTGCTCCGGGCCCTGGGGCAAGATCAGCACCCAGGACCCCCATGTGAGGACGGGGGGTTGGGGGTGCTGGCAGACAGATGTGAGGCCCTGGGAGGGTGCAGACTCCCCCTGCCCCCCCGCTAGCTACGGTACTGGCTGGAGGGCAGAGGCTGGAGGGCAGACGGAACTTACGAGAGCGGAACGTTCCTCCGCCGCTCCCTGTAGCCGGGCGACCCCGCACTGATGACGTCAGCACCATGGGTCCGGAGGCCATCACGGAAGTACCCTTCGGGTTTTCCGGAAGTGGCCTTCGGCTTTTATATATTAGATGTTGAATCTTTGAATCATAGCACAATTTTAGATTAATTCTGCATTTATTGTTGTTTTTTGCAACTGGGACTATGGATGTGGATCATGAAAAGCCATGTGTTCTTTCATATGGGATGGAAGATGAGGAAAGGATTTTGGGGGCAGTAGGGGGTGAGGCCTCCTTTCTTGTTAATCCTCCACTTCAGAAATTAAAAAGAAGTATGAGAAACGATTTAAAGAGGTTAACTGCCGTTGAACTACATCTAGTAACTTTGAATGAATACTATAAAGCTAAATTATTCCCAGAGGGCTCCGTTCTAATGTTAGACCGAATGTAATGATGTCATCTGCGGATTTCTGGGCTAAATTTTGTAGAATCTCTAAGAAGTACGCTTTCGATACAATTCTTTTGAACATTGAGTTTCTTCAGAATGAGCCTATTAAAATCAAGGAGTGTATTTTGAAACTGAGAGATAAATTGAAGAGTATTCTGTCAGAAGCAGATTGGAAAGCTTTTTTGGATACTGTTAATACACATGTGTCCAAGCTGAGATCAGAGTTGGAGGAAACAAAGAGGAAAAAATGGTCAAGAGACCAGAAGACTATCAAGAAGGAACATTTATAAATTGGCAACGGGAAAATAACAATTGGAAGAAGATAGGTATAACTGTAATTTTTCCAATGTTAATGATGTCTGTAATTTAGGTGAATAATAATGACACTATTTTTCATTCCCACAGGTTCCAATATACCAAAACCAAAAAATGTAGGACAAGAAAGAGGGGTGCAGCGAAGCACCGACAAACAAAAAAGAGAAGAAGGGCAAACCCAAGTCGACAGCATCAGAGAGACAAATGTGGACAAAAACAGAGAGATGAATTAATCATCAACATTTCAAATAAGGTACTTACACCATTACAGAGCAAAGTGTTAAGTAAGGGCCTTAGTTTATCTCCCACTCATCAACATAAATTGGTTTCAATTGTGACGCATCAACATTGCGGGATATGGGGGTGTATCTATGAAAAGAAGTGACATAACTGCGCGCCCTAGTAAATGTGTTTTGGATTGTGTGTTAGTTGGGGATGACAGCTAACAGTATGTGGAATTTTAGCGATCCCTGCACGTTCGTTACAATGGTCAATATTGGCATTCGTGTGAGGGGTAAGTAGAAGATATTGAGAAACTAACGACTTAAGCGATTGCTTTGATAGTTTAACATATCGTTGACATCGCTGTAATAGCATTGTAAATGTAGGCTTGATAGTGACATTCCATGATGACGGACTCACTATCAAGGATAACGGATAAAATGTAGTGGTGTGTCGATCACACATGGATAAGGCAAACTATTTGGAGATGAATTAAGAACAGCGATGTCTAGTACCAATGTTACCGTAAAAAACTATCAATTACTCAAAATGTATTGGGTAGCTCCGCGTGCAACCTTAAATTTAGTTTGATTGACCCCCTCGAGGAGTTGTCAAATGGTGAAGACTACAGAGGGATTTATAAACAAAACATAATTAACATGGAAGAATGACAACATAACTGTGGATTTTTCGCAATGTTTGCATGTTTAATATTACGTGATATATGACACTAGCAGTATGGATATAATGTGGCAAGAAAGGGTTGACGGAAGACGTATCAAAAAGAAGAGGGAAAAAAGCGCATGCATAGGAACAAACTTGTGCTACTGGGAAAATTATTGGTTGAACGTGCTCATGTTTGATTAAGCTGTCTTCTCACACTATTAGTCTATCATGTCTTTTATTATCTATCTATCTATCTATCTATCTATCTGTCTTGTCTGTCTGTCTGTACTGTCATTTTCTTCTATCTTTCTATCGGGCTTATCTGAATCCTATTTTAGACAAACTAAAGTGGAACTCTTGAATTCAATACAGAAATGCTGTATGACTAATGTTTTGAATGAGTCAGAGCTGATCAGTGTTTTTCCTCAGCAGTTTTGGGCCTGACTAAAAAAAAAACCACAACACAACAAGTATATATTGCCAACATGGGGCAGGCAGTAACATCCTCTGCCATGCCCCTGCCTATACAGAAGTGTGAGGGGGTGGGAATGTAGGATGATTCTGGAGCCCCTGGGGTTCATGCCCCTGACACACCTCCTGATCTCACCAGGAGCATGAAGCTAATTTTCTCAGACCTATGGGGGAGGGGAGAGAGTTGAAGAGCAGATATGATTTTATAGATCTATAGATCCTATAACTGTAGTGTACAACTCTGCTTCATCATGTAGGAGGGCAAGGACAGTACTAAAAAGTTGTCTCTCACTGGAGTTCCCATTTAAAGGAAACCTAACAGCTGACACATGGTGTCCAATTCATGAGCAACATTTATCACGCACTGGTTGTATTATTTCAGCCTTGTATTTTTGACTTTGTGAAGCTGCAGTGTTTTAAGGATAACACATATTTTAAAAGCAACAGGGAACTGTGCTACATGGAAGACTATTTGGACACGTCCACCAGTTGCCTTGGTAGAGACCTGCTTGCAAGTCTCCTCCCTGAGCAGAATGAGGGCTGAACCCATTGCTATCTTGTTTGTACTTGTGTATACTTGTTTGTACAAATGAATGAGGCACCTTCAGGTATCTGGAAATGGCACCCAAGGATGCTACACAAAGAAGAAGTGTATTCCAGATGTGCACTAATATATTATTCAATTCCACCATAAACCTATCAGAAGCTTCCATACACATGACATCATCATTTGGGCTTTACCAAATTGTTTAAAGGCATAGTAATCTTAGTGTATGGAAACTTTTGACTTTGCATTTGGGCAAATGTAAATATTATGATAATCCTAATTGACCTGAAATGGGAAATAATTTCATGTCATATAGTGAGAAAAACATGCATGTGTCTTCTTATATAGTGATGTAAACTTCTGGTTTCATCTGTAACATTTCAAATCACCCCCCTTATGCCCTATTGAATGTTAAAATATTAAAAATAACAACGTATTTGGTATTACCGCTTTCAGGAATGCTGATCTATCAAAATATAAAGTCAATTACCGTTACGTATATACTCGTGTATAAGCCGACCCGTGTATAAGCCGACCCCCCTACTTTTGCCCCAAAAGCTGGGAAAAATTATTACTCGTGTATAAGCCAGGGTGAATGGGACCGCATCCAGGTATACAGCCACCCGCACTGGTATATAGCAGCCCCTCAGAGGTATACAGGCACCACAGTGGTATATACAGCAGCCCCCCAGTGGTATACAGCAGCGCCCCAGTGTTGTATACAGGCCCCTCTGAGTGGTATACAGGCCCCCTGCAGTGGAACAGGTTGAGTGGTATACAGCCCCGCAGTGGTATACAGAGCCCCATTGGTAGTATACAGCCCCCAGTGGTATACAGCAGCCCCCTTGCGTAGTATACAGCCCCCCAGTGGTATACAGCACCCCTGCAGTAGTTACAGGCCCCTCTCCAGTGGTGTATACAGCCCCCCGCAATGGTATATACAGCCCCCAGTGGTATACAGGCCCTCTGAGTAGTATACAGCGCCCCGTGCGTGTATACAGAGCCCCCAGAGTGTGTATACAGGCTCCCCTGCGTAGTATACAGGCCCCGCTGCAGTGGTATACCGCAGCCCCTGGCAGTGGTATGACAGGCCCCCATGGTGTATACAGGCCCCCCTGGGCTGTATACAGCGCGCCCCACTGCTGTATACAGCGCACCCCTGGGAGAGTATACAGGCCCCCCTGCAGTGATCCCGGCCCCCTCGCGCAACGTAGGTAAGTCATACATGGCCGCGCGCAGTTCACCCCCCCCCTGCCATTATGTGATCCCCTCAGGTCTTGCGGCACCTTGTCCGACAATAACAGACATTATAATCACTTTCACTCTTCTCCTGGTTTTCCGCATGTGTGCCGGCTCTGGACTTGATGGGGGGCTGTATGACGCTCAGCTGAGCCTCAATACTCGCCAAAAGAAACCGGAGCGGAGGAGCTTTTCGCCAAATGTGGGCTGTAAAAATGGTTTGATTATTTACGGTAGCTCGTGATGGCGACGGACCGATATTAAGAGGGGGTGTTGTATATAGCCTAGGGATGAAGTGCAGCAACGCTATCCTATAGCCCCCCGTGATCGGGGGATAGCCATACAATTCATTACACTAATCAGCAGGCCACGGCCCCCGCTGGTCATGACAGGCCCCCTCCTGGTCCTCCAGCCCTCCCGGTTACAGGCCCCCCCCAAGTATACCAGTGCCCTCTGCATGTATACGAGGGTGGACTTTTCAGCCACTTTTGGCAGTGTAAACACTCGGTTTATACAGGTACCCCTCTGCAGTGGTATACAGACCCCCTCTGCAGTAGTATACAGGCCCCCTCTGCAGTGGTATACAGGCCCCCTCTGCAGTGGTATACAGGCCCCCTCTGCAGTGGTATGCAGGCCCCCTCTGCAGTAGTATACAGGCCCTCTCTGCAGTAGTATACAGGCCCCCTCTGCAGTGGTATACAGGCTCCCTCTGCAGTAGTATACAGGCCCCTCTGCAGTGGTATACAGGCCCCCTCTGCAGTGGTATGCAGGCCCCCTCTGCAGTAGTATACAGGCCCCCACTGCAGTAGTATACAGGCCCCCTCTGCAGTAGTATACAGGCCCCCTCTGCAGTAGTATACAGGCCCCCTCTGCAGTGGTATACAGGCCCCCTCTGCAGTGGTATACAGGCTCCCTCTGCAGTGGTGGTAAACTGGCCCCCAGCAGTAATACACACCCCCCCTCCTTATTATGTGTCCCCCAGGCTGCGGCACCTGTCAAAATAACAAACATTTTATACATCACCTTTCCGGCGCAGCTCCTCTGCTCCTGGCTTCTTCCTGCTTGTGCCGGCTTCTAGAGCTGTGACTGGGCGCAGGATATGACGCATCAGCTGCGCCCGGTCACATGACACCGGCACAAGCAGGAAGAAGCCGGGAGCGGAGGAGCTGCGCCGGAAAGGTGATGTATAAAATGTTTGTTATTTTGACAGGTGCCGCAGCCTGGGGGACAGATAATAAGGAGGGGGGGCTGTGTATTACTGCTGGGGGCCAGTGTAGTGCAATATTCATCGCTGCCCCCGCCGCTGATGGACGGGGGGATGCCATACATATTCATTACACTAATGAGGCGGCCCCACGTGACCGCCCGCGGTCACTGCGGCCCCCTCCTGCCTCCTCCAGCCCCCGGTCACGCCCCCCCCCCACAGCATACCGAGTGACTCGCATATAAACTGAGGGGGGGACTTTTCAGTCCAATTTTTGGCTGAAAAACTCGGTTTATACGCGAGTGTATATGGTAATCAGATCTGTAAACTGTGTAATGGAAAAAAAAAGTCAAACGCCAAAATTTAAGTTTTTTGTGGTTGCCATATCAATGCAATACAATGCAATAAAAAGACTATCAAAACATCGCATTTACTCATAAATGGTATCATTAGAAATATCAGATCAAGATGCAAAAAATAAACCTTCCCACAACCACAGATCCAAAAAAATGAAAATGCGACCAGTAGGTCGCAGAAAATGGCGCCTTAGAGCAATTTTTTTTTCACCATTTAAATAACATTAAAAGTGCACATTTGGTATCAACAAATTCATATTGACCTGAGGCATCTTACTAACATGCCAATTTTACCATCTAGTGAACATCATGAACAAAATACAATCATGTAATTGTACTTTTTTTTGCAATTTCACTGCATTTGGAAATTTTTTTCCCATTTTGTTTGTCAACAAACTGAGAAAAGACTGAACCCAAAGTGTGTAAGGAAGTCAGTGAAATGTGGTGAAGGAAGTGTCATGGTTTTGGGAATGTTTTCTGCTGCAGGGGTTGGACCTCTCATACAGCTATATGGTATAGTGAATGCAAGTGTGTATCAGAACCTTCTTCAACAAAAGGTGGTTCCTTACTAGCGTTCAACAATCAGCCAGCAATTTTCTGGATGGACAATGCCCCCTGTCACACAGCAAAACGGGTAGTTCCTTGAAACATAAAACATTGAAACAATGAAATCGCTGCCGAGAGCCTGATCTAAACCTAATAGAAAACCTCTGGAAAATCCTTGGTGACAAAGTTATGGCCAAGAATCCCACAACAGTCAAATAACTATGGAAGCGACTGAAAGAAGAGTCGACCAAAATAAGACCAGAGCATTCTGAGAGACTAGTGATGTCCTGTGGCAGCAGATGTGCTGAAATCATTCAAAGCTCTCTAGCCTGCTGTCTAACAATCTCACACCCCTCCAATCTATCCTAAACTCTACTGCTGCACATATCCACCTGCACCCCCGCTATTCCCCAGCCTGTCCTTTCTGCCAACCCTTTTACTGGCTATCCATTGCCCAAAGATTCAAGTTCAAAACCCTAATTATAACATGCAAAGCTATCTGCAACCTCTCTCCTCTGTATATCTGTGACCTAGTCTCCTGGTACCTACCTGCACATAATCTCCAATCTTCATAAGATCTCCTTCTCTCCTCCTATTTTATCACCTCTTCCCACAATTGCATGTAAAATTTCTACCATGTATCTCCCATACTCTGGAACTCTCTGCCCCATTATATCATACTCTTGTTTACCGTGTGAATCTTCAAAAAGAAATTGAAAACCCACATCTTTCGACAAGCCTTCAAACCTGCAGTAACCTTCAGTCCACTATACAGCTGCACGTTCACTAAAAGCTCACCTGTAGGGATGAGTGAGTAGTGAAATATTCAGTCCAGCAGAAAAGTACTCACATTTCACATTGATTTACATTGTGCTCGCTACTCTTAGCGAGTAATTACAAGGAAACGCAAGGAGTAACGAGTAGCCCGAATACCGTACTATTTGGTGAGTACTGAATTGTAACTCGCTCATCCCTACTCACCTGGAGACCAGCAAACATTTTGACTGTGCACCTGTCACGCTTCCGGGGGAAGGCGACCTAGAGTGGACCCACTGGGCCATGGTACCGATCTCTCCTGGGTGAGCTAATCCTAGTTTACCCAACCCCTATACAGGGATTGTCAGGGGCAAGCCCAGGGGGTCTAAATACCACAGCAGCTAGTACAAGGGGGACGGCTCGTAAGGTTAGCCTATACTAAGGAACAGAGATGTATTCCAGGTAACAGGGTGCAAGGCTAAGAGACCAGGAATGGTGCTACCAGGGAAGAGCGCAGCAAGGGTTCCAGGAAATAGAGTACAAAGCTGGAGGACAGGAATGGTGCTACCGGGGAAGAGCACAGCAAGGGTTCCAGGACACAGAGCACAAGGAAGGCCTGACCAATAATCAGCAAGGCAGAAGCAAACTGACTTAATAATCAGGCACCTCCCATCAGAGGAGGTGGCCTGATATGCCATGGGAAGAGCAGCTATGGTCAAGGGGAGTGTCAGGTTGGACCTTGCCGGCCCCTAGAGTCACAGGGAAGGAGTGCACCTAGCGCGCCGCTGAGTAGGCTCATGAAAATGACCACAGTAATGTGCTCATGTGCGAACTCGGCGGTCAACTGACAGGAAGGGAACCTGGCGACGGCTCCGAGACACAGCACGCCTGGATGCCGGACACCCGGTCGGCAGTGGAGCCGGAGATGCCGGCCTGGGAGAGGTGAGCTGGGAAGCGGTGCCAGGGGCCTAACAGCACCTTAACTATACATCTTTTTTCTTCATTGAAAAAGCTAATTATAGTGATTTATGTGGTATATGTTTACTGGAAAACCATGAAATCCATCATTTACATCCTATTTTCTTTGCCAAAATCTGTGCTTGATATTTTCCATATGGGAGTTAAGGCTGATATTATGCAAAACAGGTGTGTCTGATGGATTCTGTAAAATTGGGCTTTATGACTACCGATAGACCAATTACCATTTTAAGACCATATCTAATAAGATTTCTTTTTTATTTTCTTACCTGTAACTCAGAGGTAAAAATTCAGATCACTTTGGCTAGGGTCACATCTGCATTTCAATTTTTAAATTCTGATCCGGTTTTGAGCTTTCAAAAAGCTCAAAACCGCATCAGGATACGCTCCCCATAGGAGCCCATTATGGTAACCGAATTGCACTACATGCAATCTGGTTACCGGCTCCGGATCTGCAGCCTGCACTAAAAATCATGCAGGCTGCAGTTTTCAGAGCGCTTCTGTGATCTGCGATGCGGTAACCAGATTGCTCCGGATGTGTAATCCTGAGCAGGGATGAGCAAAGTGTTAACTGTGTATTAAAGCATTAATTATTAATATTACTTGTGGGCAACATGTCTCTACGGGGTGCTCACCCCCCCTAGAGACATGCTGTCCACTCCTGTGGGCATCTGAGGGGTTAATAACTCATTCACAGTAAGCCGGCTATTGTCTGCTTTCTATAATTTTGTCAATGAATCCTCGGCTCCCCTGCGCAGATACTGTACGTAATGTACTTATAGTATCTGCCGCTGTCCGAGGTCCTGTAGGCATTTACATTAGATCTATGGCGGTGCGCTGCCCATAGATCTAATGTAAATGCCTACAGGACCCTGGACAGTGGCAGATACTATACATACATTACGTACAGTATCTGCGCAACTGTCAGGGGAGCCGCGGATTCACTGATAAAATTGTACAAAGCCGACAATAGCTGGCTTACTGTAAATTAACCCCTCAGATACTCCCCCTAAAGACATGTTGCCCATAAGTAATATTAATAATTTATACTTTAATACACAGTTAACACTTTGTTCATCCCTGTGGCAGCAGGGATGAACAAAGTATACGGTAACCGGATTGCTCCGGATTACACATCTGGAGCAATCCGGTTACCGGATTGCGGTTGTCTGCTCACATTTTTCCTTAAAAATGTGTGTAAAGGCAATTGCGTTCAACGCATCCAGATCCTCAATTGCATGCAATTGCCTAGCCCAATGTGACCCCAACCTTTGACAATAATTTTTCTGGCTTAAGGTCCTTAGTTTCCTTTCCAGGCAAGCTACATACTGCTTATGTAAGAATTTTAATGCAATTTTACATCTCTGCAGATTTACCATTGTACTGTAAATCTTAAACAGCACCCGCAGTCACATCAAGTATAAATAATTACATCTTGTACGTGTTTTCAAAAAGGTTGATTGACTTTTACTCAGAGATCATCAGATTAAATAGCTTTTTACTCCTACATAAGCACAGAAGCAACCTGCAAAGCCTTCAACCTAAATGTACTGCAAAGAAACAAAAGCTGATTTGGGCCCCAAGGTGAAAGAGAAATATTTTGTTGGTCATGGGGATTGAGTCACATGAACACTTTCTGTTCTCTCAGTGATTCAAGCAAATCTGTTGTCTAATGTTCAAATAGTATCATGTTTGTTGAGCATAAAAGTGTAAAAATGATGATAAAAAAATAGAAAAGGTAAATAATGCAATACGAATATTACTGTCTAGATCTAGATTTCCCCCCAAAAAGGAAAAAAAGATAAAGCAGTACCAATCACTTAAAGGGTTCAGTCACATCTGCATATAAAATCTGCCAGTACAATGTGAGAAAACATGGCATTACACTCTCAACAATGTTAACCAATAGGTCAAAGCATATCTGATAGTTTTTCCTGCTCAAAATTTGGCATGGAGGGCAAATCGCAGCATGTTGTAAATCTCGCCAATTCAAGTCAAGGGGTGCGAGAAAAATGCCTGAAACACAGACCGCAAACAGACAGCACTTGGATGGCACACATAATATTGAGGCATCTGTCAGATACCCAACATTACCAACCCACTCAGTAGTCAGAAAAGTAAATACAGAAAAAAATATGTTATGCAAAAAAACACTCCCCGACAGATTCCCTGTTTAACTGATGAATTGGAAAAAAAAACCCTGCTGTAGCCCAGGAATTCCTGACGTAGTCAACAGAATCTGCCGTAGTCCTCAAAATCGAACCTGCAAGACAAAAAAAGAGAGACTTATTACATAAATAAAGACAACAGACACCTACATTCACCAATTTATTCCCCAACAAAATCACAAGCATCTGACGTTGTCTAAAGGGAGGTGCATTAATGATTCAATCTTCCATTATATTAGGTTATGCTCAGTGAACGCATCCCCCATAGGCTAGGAGAGCAGTCATTGCCTGACTCCCAGTTCTCTTGCTGAGCTCCATGAGAGCCGAGTATGACATACGGAGGTTACTGCAGGTCAAATTCCTGGCTCACACAGGGAATATGAAGAATATGGAAGATATCTGGACATGCCAATGAATCATAAAACTCCATATATGTCCTGAAAAGGGGGAGGAGGGAAACTATGGAATCCAGCTATAGGCACCTTAACAGCAGCTACATCTACTGGCAAATGGTGAGGGGACGAAAAGTAATTAGGCACCGTGTGGCTGACAGCAACAAGAAAGTGATAACTGATTACATTTATCTGCATATACCTTTTGTAACCTACTACCTTTATTTCTATATCTGACTATAAAATCTGTCAATTCAGCGTGAATATATTGTATCTACTTATCCCTTATGGCAATTAAATATATCATTTAATCCTGGATTGCGCTTTTATATACACATTTGTGTCCTTGGTTAATATTATATGCTATTGTAGGCTGGTTTCCGGTGCGATACAAGCTTGTTAATGGACATGAGCAACTGGTGGAAGATCTACCGGGCTAGCAGAACTCTATTTTTCTGAGGAATTAAAAAGGGTCTTCCAACCTGTCAGAGTTGTGAGTGAGTGTGGTGTCACACCGGAAGATTGCATGAATCACTCTCTTTCACTCCCTGTGCCTCTCTGTGCCCTTGCGGACAGAGGATGTCAGTGTAAAACTGTGCAAAGCTGATTTCATGTATCCCTGGGGATGCAGAATGTCAAGTCTTGGCTGAAATGACGAGACTACATCGCGTAAATCTGAACTATTAGAGACATCATGGTGGGGCTTTCCCCGCCGCGGCGGTTTTGGATCCCGCTGTCAGTGATTGCCAGCGGGATCCAAGGGGTTAAAGCCACAGATTGGATTGTGAATCCGATCGGTGCTGGAAGCCCAACATCGCAGCTGAGATGTCGGGTGTTTGATGTGAGCACTGCACCAGAGCTCACATCAAACTATGACATCCTTCTACGTCATGGGTCGGGAAGGAGTTAATATTTGGACAGGTGTATTTAACAGAAGTGTGATTGACTTTGAGTTACATTGTGTTGTTTAAGTGTTCACTTTATTTTTTGAAGTAGTGTATATATACAGACTCGATAACGGTGGTATGAAAGCCCATCGTCCACGAGTGGATGTTTGGCTTACAGCCCAACACCGTGCTGGACAATAGGCATTTGCCTGAGAACACCAAGATTGGCAGATTCAACATTGGTGGCATGTGCTCTTTACGGATGAGAGCCAGGTTCACACTGAACACGTGACAAAGTCTGGAGACAACTTGGAGAACTTTCTTGTGCATGTAACATCCTTCAGCATGACCAGTTTGTGTGCCTCTGTTGAATCTGCCGATCTTGGTGTTCTCTGGCCCGACATGCCAAAACAGCAATCCCCCCTCTCTCCTAAGCAGCCATATTTAAAAAATAGCAAACTCATGGAATTATTCTAAATTTATTGGGTTCATCTTTTCCAATTAACCCCTGTGAAACTGAAAAACATAGAGCAAAAGCAACACTTCCATGGGATAAATGTAACTTTTAAATTTCACTGCCCAAATGTATACATTTCTGAGAGTCATCTGTCAGATCAAACAGTTCACAACACCCCTAGATGCATTCCCTGAGGGGTGTAGTTACCAAAAGGGTCACTTTTGAGGGTTTCTACTATTTTGACACCTCAGAGGCTCTGTAAATATGACATGGTGTCAGTAATCTATTCCAGTCAAATATACACTTCAAAAGTTGAATAAAGCTCCACCCTTTCTGCGACCCTAGGTCAATTTATTGAGGGGTTTAATTTGTAAAACGAGGTAACTTTTTGGGGTTTCTGCTGTTAAGGCACAATAACTTCTGTGCCAATGTGGGGCAAAATCTGCACTCTAAAATGGAGTGCCTTCTCTTGAGCTTTGCAAAGTAGCCAAACATTAGTTTCTGACCACACAAAAAGTGTCAGCGTACTGTGAGGCAGTGAGGGGAATCTTATGCGAGGGACGATATGTATCCCCCAGAATGCGCACTGAAACATATTGAATCCACTGGAAGGCATTGCAATCACAGACAAGCCTGTGAGTGCAGGATAGGGGGACGGTCCATTCCCTCCAGCGGGGTCTTGCATGTGGCTCATGGCCACAGATTCCACTTAAAGGGAACCTGTCACCTGGATCTAAGCCCCTACACTATCACTACCTGTCCCTGCACCTTCCTAGCTGCTCCCTATCTATCTCTCTCTGAGCTAAATCCGCCCTATAAAACTGCAGAAAAATAACTTATAACTTACAGCAGTCCCTGAGGCTGAGGACTGAGAAGGCGGCACCAGGCTTCATTCTGCCCCTCCTCTAGGCAGCAGCACACGCCCCACTGGGCGGCGTTATTCTTTCTTCATCGCCGCCTCCTCCATTTGGAATCTCCTGCCTGGTCTACACCTATCATGTTGTGGTGATGCGACCTCGATGTTTCCCCTGACCAGGACACAGCATATGGGAGATTGTATCTTCTGCTCGGTAGCAGCACACACAGGGTGAGCTGCTACTGGAGCTAAGTGCTGATTGAAAGCACAGACGCCCAGGTGTGCGGGTGAATAGGAGATGATATGAGCTGCCCTGGGCTGTGGGGAGGGGGTGGAGTGTGTCAGGACAGCAGCAGGAGCTGCTGGGATTGTATGAGGTTCAACTCGGCTGCGCCCCGAGTTAACAGGCCAGACTAACCCCCCGACCAGAATATACTCGGGGTTAAAGTGGCCTAGGCCAGATTATACCCCTCCATATACCACAGCAGCTGTAGATCAGGGCCCCTAGCAACACATGGGGGCCCGAGGCAGCACAAAGTGGCCCCAGGCAGCAGAAAGTGGCCCTACACAACATACAGGGGCCCAAGGCAGTGCTAGGGCCCCAGGCAGTGCTAGGGGCCCCAGGCAGCACAAAGTGGCCCCAAGCAGCACAAAAAGGCCCCAGGCAACATACAGGGGCTCCAGGCAGCATACAAGGGCCCCAGGCAGTGCACGGGGCCCCAGGCAGCACAAAGTGGCCCCAGGCAACATACAGGGGCCCCAGGCAGTACTAGGGGCCACAAGCTACACACAGGATCCCAGGCTACACACAGGGGCCCCAGACAGCATACAAGGGCCCCAGGCAGTGCACAGGGCCCCAGGCAGCACAAAGTGGCCCCAGGCAACATACAGGGGCCCCAGGCAGTACTAGGGGCCCCAGGCTACACACAGGATCCCAGGCTACACACAGGGGCCCCATGCAGCATACAAGGGCTCCAGGCAGCACACAGGGACCCCAAGCAGCACAAAGTGACCACAGGCAATATACAGGGGTCCCAGGCAGTGGGCCACCTGGGGCCACTTTGTGCTGCCTGGGGCCCCTGTGTGCTGCCTCTGGCCCCCATGCGCTGCCTGGGACCCCTTTGTGCTGCCTGGGGCCCTTGTATGCTGCATGGTACCCCTGTGTGTAGCCTGGGACCCTGTGTGTAGCCTGGGGCCCCTAGTACTGCCTGGGGCCCCTATATGTTGCCTGGGGCCACTTTGTGCTGCCTGGGGCCCTGTGCACTGCCTGGGGCCCCATGCACTGCCTGGGGCCCTTGTATGCTGCATGGGGCCCCTGTGTGTAGCCTGGGATCCTGTGTGTAGCTTGTGGCCCCTAGTACTGCCTGGGGCCCCTGTATGTTGCCTGGGGCAACTTTGTGCTGCCTGGGGCCCTTGTATGCTGCCTGGAGCCCCTGTATGTTGCCTGGGGCCTCTTTGTGCTGCTTGGGGCCACTTTGTGCTGCATGGGGCCCCTAGCACTGCCTGGGGCCCCTAGCACTGCCTGGGGCCCTAGTACTGCTTGGGGCCCCTGTATGATGAGTAGGGAAACTTTCTGCTGCCTGGGGCCACTTTGTGCTGCCTCGGGCCCCCATGTGTTGCTAGGGGCCCTGATCTACAGCTGCTGTGGTATACGGAGGGGTATAATCTGGCCTAGGCCACCTTAACCCCGAGTATATTCTGGTCGGGGGGGTTAGTCTGGCCTGTTACACAAGGGCGCAGCCGAGTTGAACCTCATACAATCCCAGCAGCTCCTGCTGCTGTTCTGACACACTCCACCCCCTCCCCACAGCCCAGGGCAGCTCATATCATCTCCTATTCACCCGCACACCTGGGGGTCAGTGATTTCAATCAGCACTTAGCTCCAGTAGCAGCTCACCCTGTGTGTGCTGCTACCGAGCAGAAGATACAATCTCCCATATGCTGTGTCCTGGTCAGGGGACACATCGAGGTCGCATCACCACAACATGATAGGTGTAAAGCAGGCGGGAGATTCCAAATGGAGGAGGCGGTGATGAAGACAGAATAATGCCGCCCAGTGGGGCGTGTGCTGCAGCATCGAGGAGGGGCAGAATGCAGCCTGGCGCCGCCTTCTCAGTCCCCAGCCTCAGGGACTTCTGTAAGTTATAAGTTATTTTTCTGCTGTTTTATAGGGCGGATTTAGCTCAGAGAGGGATAGATAGGGAGCAGCTAGGAAGGTGCAGGGACAGGTAGTGATAGTGTAGGGGCTTAGATCCAGGTGACAGGTTCCCTTTAAAATCCCTCAGCAAAGGTTTGGGTGTGTCAGTGGTTTGTTTGCAAGCTGCAGAGTTGGAAGCTCTGTGCAGGGCAGGTCTGTGTGAAATCACAACACAGGCCTGTGAAGATAAAGTACCTGGCGCACTACAGAGCGAAATGGTACGGCCGTCTCCCACAGCAACAGGCTATATATGGACTATGTGGATCACCCGGCTGCGTCCCGGAGGACGTTTTGGCATTTAAGTTGTGAGTTATACCAATAAACCCGTTTAATTTGAACTTTCCTTGGGTCACTGCCTCATTACCGCACAGTGTGAACACCGCTGCACTACAGTACTTAAGAGCAATTAGGCAACAAATTGCTCTCCATTTTCTTCTATTTCCCCTATATAAATGCAGAATATGAGCTGAAGGAACATTTTAGTAAAAGAAAGTGATTTTTCATTTTTTTCTATCTACTGTGCACAAATTCCTGTGAAGTACCTGAAGGGTTAACAAACATTTTTCATATGGCTTTGAATATTTTCAGAGGTGTAACTTTTAAAATGGGTTTTGTATAAGATTTTTCTGACATGTAGAACCTGTAAAGTTACTTTAAAATGAAATTGTCCATAAAAAAACAGGTTTTTGTTATTTTCATTTAAAAAAAAATGATAAATTGCTGCTAAACTTTTAAAGGTGTTGTCCACATGTTCCCCCAGGTAATACTCCCCTCCTGTGCTGATGCCATTCCAGCGGTGTTTGTAATTGCATTCATGGAGTTCACGTAATATTGTGACTGTGTGGCACCCCTCTGGCTAGGCGTCACAGAGAGGTATTGCACTTTACAAATATATGTGTTCCTCTGTAAGTTGTGGGTTTAGGGTTTAAGCTATGGAGTCTGAATTTCCACACAACACTTGGCCACCTTAGAGTAAGGGACTGATAATTCAGTAGGTCCAAAAGGGGGTGGAGCCTAGGTTAGTGCAGGAAGACGTGAGTGACAGTTAGTTAGTTAGTGCTGGGAAGGCAGCCATAGGATGTGCCTGGCAGGGTGCTGACAGGAGGGATCCCCATCTCTAAGAGGGGGCCCAGGACAGAAGGAGATGGACCAGAACCATTTGGAGCCGGCTGGTTTAGTCTGGGGAACACCGGCAACACGGGAAGCCAAGGCGGTCAGCAGTTTATCTCTGTCCGCAAACCGACGAGCTACGGGCCCATAATTACCGGGTTGCCGTTAGTGCCACAAGAAGGTACCTCACCCCTCAGTATCCGAGTACCCATTGCCCTGGACTCATCAACACCATGCGATCCCCACATCCAATCACCGCCAGCTTCTGTGTCCCCGCCTTCAGACACAGAACAATCAACAGGAAGTAAGTGACAGCCGCAGTGCTCACTTCCTGTTGATTAACTTAGCTGACTGAAGGCGGGGACACAGAGGCCGGCGGTGATTGAACGCGGGGTTTGCATGACAAAATATCATGTGAGCCCCATCAACGCAATGATCGAAACAGCTGGAATGGCGCCAGCACAGGAGGAGAGTACAGGGTCTTTTATTTTACCTGGTGGTGAAATGTAGAGTTAGAAGGGGTTGTCCTATTAGTGGACAACCTCTTTAAGCCTTGCAATAACCTACCAAAAAAATGGGTTTTTAGATATATGACATTGTCATAAAATAAACATATGGTATATATTATTTATCTGGCACAAAAATGAAGAGTTTGAAAATTGCACATATTTTAGATATTATGATAAGTATTAGTGAATAAGTTTTATGTTTATCAAAAAAACAATCTCATAGTCACTGGGATATGTAGAAACATTTCATATGCAACATAAAGAAACACATGTGAAATGAAACATTTAGCCTGGTCAGAAAGAAAAAAACTGGCTTTGGCGAGTGGGAAAAATTAAAAGTCTAAAATAATGAATTAGTCAACAAAAAACAGAATAATGAAAACCACCAATATTGGCAAACTAATCTTAAAAGGATAAAGACTGAAAATAGCAAGTTACCGTATATACTCGTGTATAAGCCGACCCGTGTATAAGCCGACCCCCCTACTTTTGCCCCCAAAACCTGGGAAAACATATTGACTCGTGTATAAGCCGAGGGTGGACCCCAGCACAGGTATACAGCCCCCAGCAGTGTGGTATACAGCAGCCCAGAGGTATATACAGCAGCCCCAGTGGTAGTATACAGCAGCAGCCCCAGTGGTATATACAGCAGCAGCCCCAGTGGTATATACAGCAGCAGCCCCAGTAGTTAGTATACAGCAGCCCCAGTGGTAGTATACAGCAGCAGCCCCAGTGGTATATACAGCAGCAGACCCAGTGGTATATACAGCAGCAGCCCCAGTAGTTAGTATACAGCAGCCCCAGAGGTATATACAGCAGCCCCAGTGGTAGTATACAGCAGCAGCCCAGTGGTATATACAGCAGCAGCCCAGTGGTATATACAGCAGCAGCCCCAGTAGTTAGTATACAGCAGCCCCAGAGGTATATACAGCAGCCCCAGTGGTAGTATACAGCAGCAGCCCCAGTGGTAGTATACAGCAGCAGCCCCAGTGGTATATACAGCAGCAGCCCCAGTGGTATATACAGCAGCAGCCCCAGTAGTTAGTATACAGCAGCCCCAGAAGTATATACAGCAGACCCAGTGGTAGTATACAGCAGCACCAGAGGTGTATACAGCAGCCCCAGTGGTAGTATACAGCAGCCCCAGAGGTATATACAGCCCCAGTGGTAGTATGCAGCAGCCCCAGTGGTAGTATGCAGCAGCCCCAGTGGTAGTATACAGCAGCCCCAGTGGTAGTATACAGCAGCCCCAGAGGTATATACAGCCCCAGTGGTAGTATACAGCAGCCCCAGTGGTATATACAGCCCCAGTGGTAGTATACAGCAGCCCTAGTGGTATATACAGCCCCAGTGGTAGTATACAGCAGCCCAGAGGTAGTATACAGCCCCCCCATCAGTATACAGCAGCCCCAGAGGTATATACAGCCCCAGTGGTAGTATACACGCAGCCCAGTTGTATATACAGCCCCAGTGGTACTATACAGCAGCCCCAGAGGTAGTATACAGGCACCCCATCAGTATACAGGCCCCCCCGCCTTGTGCACAATCCTGTAAAGGAAGAGATTAGTATACTTATCACTGTCCCGCCGCCGCCATCGCGCTCCTCTGTCGTCTCCCGGTTTCCTCCTCGGTCGCGCAGACAATGACGTCATTGCCTGCGCCGACCGGAGGAAGCCGGAAGAAGACGGAGGAAGATGGAGGAGCGCGATGACGGCGGCGGGACAGCAGCAGCGGGACAGTGATAAGTATACTAATCTCTTCCTTTACAGGTTTGTGCTGCAAGGGGGGGCCTGTATACTGATGGGGGCGGGCCTGTATACTCTATACACTGTATACAGTGTATAGAGTATACAGTGACTCGCGTATAAGCCGAGGGGGGGACTTTTCAGCCCAATTTTTGGGCTGAAAAACTCGGCTTATACACGAGTATATACGGTAAAAATAATGTATAACCTATGATAAAATGATAAAAACAAAAACTTGCAGATGGATAATAGTTTTTAAGTTACTTTTGTTTCTGGCTACGTTGTCAATATTTGCACAAAATACATCATGAGATGTTTTAAAATTTAGTGATCCTTAGGATTAAAATGTGTGTATGGAACCTATTTTCTACTCCTGCATGGAAGTGATTGTACAATTTTTTGGTGCATCATTGAAAAAAAGTGTAAAATCATAAATATGGCTTATATCCACCACTTTTGACAAGTACAGGAAAAAAAATGAAGGCCTTGGCTCAAAATTTTTTAAAAATAGTGCACAAATTTTGTAAATGTATTTAAAAATTTTGGCACAAAACATAGGATAAATTCCTCCTATGCCTGGCTCCCCTTCATTGGCTCCCTGCTTCTCAGAGATCCCGATTTAAAACATTAACCATGACATACAAAGCCATCCACAACCTGGCCCATCCATACATTTCCTACATGGTCTCCCGATACTTACCATCACGCAACCTGCGATCCTCCCAAGAACTCCTCCTCTACTCCCCCCTCATCTCCTCTTCGCACAACCGCATTCAGGATTTCTCCAAGGCATCCCCTATCCTCTGGAACTCTCTGCCTCATCACATCAGACATTCTGCTACCCTGGGAACCTTCAAAAAAAGCCTAAAGACCCACCTCTTCCGCCAAGCCTACAACCTCCTATGAGAACCAATCCACCCACCGCCTCAGGACCGGCACCTCCACCTCCTACAGTATCCCCACCCACCCCTCGTAGATTGTGAGCCCTTGCGGACACAATCTTCTCCCCTCTTGTATCTGTAAGACCAAATTGTCCACATTTATTGTACCTGTCCTTGACTGCCCTTTTAGCATGTAAAGCGCCATGGAATTTAATGGCGCTATATAAATAAATAAATAATAATAATAATGCCAACAAAAGTATAACTCTTCAAAATGAATGATGAATCGGCCATAATTCCTCCAACACTTCTAGGGTTTGCACACAATATATCTTTTTCTTGTGTTTAAAACAAGTGTTCTTAGTAGGAATGAGCGAACCCAAATTT
Source organism: Allobates femoralis (assembly GCA_033576535.1). NCBI lineage: Eukaryota > Metazoa > Chordata > Amphibia > Anura > Aromobatidae > Allobates > Allobates femoralis. Next base: position 510,121,667 of record JARQOC010000001.1, on the reverse strand, counting down.
TAAAGTTTGGGCTTCGTAACAAACAATGGGTGTCCAGGGTTTTGACTCGAACGTGGACTTTAACCCTAGAATGCATGGTCTGAGATATAAGCATTCACAAAGTGAGCTACTGGGCCTAAAAAGCCTGGATTACACATTCTAGGATTAAAACAAATTATGTGTCCAAGTTCAGAGTTTGTGTGCTCCCACCTATTTTTGATAAACAGCACAGATAAAATAGACAGCTATAGGCTGCAACTGTCACCTGTCTGCTTTACCTTAACTGGTTATCAAAAATAGAAAACTATTTAAATAAATTACAAAAAACAATGTGGGATCCTCTCTATGTTTGATGACCAGCCAAGGTAAAGCAGACAGCCATAGTTATTTGGTTCTTTTCAGCCTAAATAAACTAACCCGCAGCTGCCCCAGAGGCGACACATCCATTAGATGCATCAGTTATGGTGCTTTACACAGCTCTTCCCAACTGCCCTGGTGCTTTGCCAATTGGGGTAATATATGTGTGGTTGATGCCAGCTATGAATTGACAGCTAGCATCAAACCCTGACGTTAGTAAGGGAGATGGTTCTATCAGACACCTCCATTGCTATCCCAGCATTTCCGTATATACCGCTCACCTGGAGTGATCTCTGGAGCCTTGTTCTGAGAACTTTCTCAGAATGAGGCTTCAGAAGTCACTGCCGATCGTGTTAGGCCTGAAATTTCTCATGCTTTATACAGTTGTGGCCAAAAGTATTGACACCCCTGCAATTCTGTCAGATAATACTCAGTTTCTTCCTGAAAATGATTGCAATCACAAATTCTTTGGTATTATTATCTTCATTTAATTTGTTTTCAATGAAAAAACACAAAAAGAATTGTCCTAAAGCCAAATTAGATATAATTCCACACCAAACATAAAAAGGGGGTGGACAGAAGTATTGGCACTGTTAGAAAAATCATGTGATGCTTCTCTAATTTGTGTGTAATTAACAGCACCTGTAACTTACCTGTGGCACCTAACAGGTGTTGGCAATAACTAAATCACACTTGCAGCCAGTTGACATGGATTAAAGTTGACTCAACCTCTGTCCTGTGTCCTTGTGTGTACCACATTGAGCATTGAAAAAAGAAAGAAGACCAAAGAACTGTGAGGACTTGAGAAACCAAATTGTGAGGACGCATGAGCAATTTCAAGGCTACAAGTCCATCTCCAAAGACCTGAATGTTCCTGTGTCTACCGTGTGCAGTGTCATCAAGAAGTTTAAAGCTCATGGCAATGTGGCTAACCTCCTTAGATGTGGACGGAAAAGATACATTGACGAGAGATTTCAAAGCAAGATTGTGCCGATGGTGGATAAAGAACCTCGACTAACATCCAAACAAGTTCAAGCTGCCCTGCAGTCCAAGGGTACAGCTGTAGGATACCCAGGAAGACCCCACTTCTTACCCCGAGACATAAAAAAGCCAGGCTGGAGTTTGCCAAAACTTACCTGAGAAAGCCTACAACGTTTTGGAAGAATGTTCTCTGGTCAGATGGGACAAAGGTAGAGCTTTTTGGGCAAAGGCATCAACATAGAGTTTACAGTAGAAAAAAAGAGGCATTCAAAAAAAAGAACACGGTCCCTACAGTCAAACATGGTGGAGGTTCCCTGATGTTTTGGGGTTGCTTTGCTGCCTCTGGCACTGGACTGCTTGACCGTGTGAATGGCATTATGAAGTCTGAAGACTACCAGCAAATTTTGCAGCATAATGTAGGGTCCAGTATGAGAAAGCTGGGTCTCTCTCAGAGGTCATGGGTCTTCCAGCAGGACAATGACCCAAAACACACTTCAAAAAGCACTAGAAAATGGTTTGAGAGAAGTGATGGGCGAATCCTAAATTACTCGGAATCGCTTGACTCTAGCGAGTCCGAGCCCGGGACTCGCTACTCATTGCGAGTCTAGCGAGTCCAATGTTAAAGGGAACCAACCACCTCAGATGACGACTATAAGCAGTTAATACATGTCCCTGCACCCTACCTACACCGTTCCAGCTATGTTTTTGCTAAGAATATTGATAAATGCAAACCGAAATATACACTTTGTAAACTTACATTCCTGCGTACTTGAGGGCGTCTCCCTGTGTGTGCTGGCACTTGTGAGCTGTGCTCGTCATGCCTGCTCTCCCCCTCCCTTATGCACGCCCCCTCTCAGCCTGCTATACTGTGTGAGGCTGATTGCGTCATAAAGGGGCGGGGCTAAATCGCGGCATCCCAGTAGCCCCGCCCCTTTTATGACGCAATCAGCCTCACACAGTATAGCAGGCTGAGAGGGGGCGTGCATAAGGGAGGGGGAGAGCAGGCATGACGAGCACAGCTCACAAGTGCCAGCACACACAGGGAGACGCCCTCAAGTACGCAGGAATGTAAGTTTACAAAGTGTATATTTCGGTTTGCATTTATCAATATTCTTAGCAAAAACATAGCTGGAACGGTGTAGGTAGGATGCAGGGACATGTATTAACTGCTTATAGTCGTCATCTGAGGTGGTTGGTTCCCTTTAATGAATGGGGAAGCGAGTAATAGCGAATAGTGTGAGATTTACAAATCGCAGATGTGTCTCGGAAGCTTCAGCCTGAAGCAATCCTAGCTTTGCCATTTATTTGCATTAGACTCGTTTACTTTCCATGTAATCGCTGGGAAACTCGCACAGATAAGAGTCCTGTCTGCTCTGTGTGCTGGCTGCCACAGCTCCAGGGTCCTAGAGCCCGCCTGCTGCCTGATGTAGCACAGCTGAGATTGTTCTCAGTCTGCTCATTCCCTGTGCATAGACATCTATATCTATGCACAGGGATGAGCAGAGAGGACATCGCGTTTTGGACTGCGTCGGACGGAAGAGGATTTTTTTAATTAAAGATGGAGTCCCTAATGGCTTTTTTTTTTATTTCTAATAAAAATTTTTCTCTGTGTTGTGTTTTTTTTTAAAACAATTTAGTAGAAATTCATGGCGGTCATGTCTAATATTGGCGTGACCGCCATAAATTTCGGGCTTAGGGCCAGCTGATAATACAAAGCTGGCCCTAACCTCTTTATTACCCAGCGTGCCACCGCCACCAGGGCCGCTGGAAGAGCAGGGTTCAGCGCCAGAGGATGGCACTTCAATGAACGCGCCATCTTCTGGGGGGGCGGCTGTGGGCTGCAATTTGCAGCGGGGGGTGCCCAGAATGCTTGGGCATCCCTGCGCTGCGGATTCCAGCCCCCAGCTGCTTAGCTGTACCTGGCTAGACATAGAAATTGCGCGGAGCCCCACGCATTTTTTTTAAATTATTTCATGAAATTCTGAGATTCTGACTCTGACTCTGAGACTCTGACTCTGAGACTCTGACTCTGACTCTGAGACTGACTCTGAGACTCTGACTCTGAGACTCTGACTCTGAGACTCTGAGACTCTGACTCTGACTCTGAGACTCTGACTCTGAGACTCTGAGACTCTGACTCTGACTCTGAAGGTACCGTCACACAGGGCGATGTTGCCGGCAACTGAGGGGCGTGGCCAGGTTGCGGCGACATCGCCGGCGAGTTGCCTCGTGTGACAGGGCGATAATCAGGCGATGAATCGTCTGAGTCACATCGCCAGGTTTCCCAACAATGTTGGGAAATCTGGCGATGTTGCTAAGGCGATTCTGCCTGATCGCCCTGTGTAACGCGGCAACCTGCAATGTTACGGGCGATTCCGCCTATATCCAACATTGCGAGTGATCGCTTGCTGGGTTGCTGGGCAACCCAGCGAGCGATAGCCGCGGCAACTAGCCGGCGACATCGCCAGTAAGTTGCTCAGTGTGACATCTCACCGGCGATGTTGTCAGGGATGCGCACTCCCGCGATCCCCGGCAATATCGCCGGCGATATGTCCCTGTGTGACGGTACCTTGAGACTCTGAGACTCTGAGTCTGACTCTGACTCTGAGACTCTGACTCTGAGACTCTGACTATGAGACTCTGACTCTGAGACTCTGAAACTCTGAATCTGACTCTGACTCTGAGACTCTGAATCTGACTCTGACTCTGAGACTCTGACTCTGAGACTCTGAGACTCTGACTCTGAGACTCTGACTCTGAGACTCTGACTCTGACTCTGAGACTCTGAGACTCTGAGACTCTGACTCTGAGACTCTGAATCTGACTCTGACTCTGAGACTCTGACTCTGAGACTCTGACTCTGAGACTCTGACTCTGACTCTGAGACTCTGACTCTGAGACTCTGACTCTGACTCTGAGACTCTGACTCTGAGACTCTGAGACTCTGACTCTGAGACTCTGACTCTTAGACTCTGACTCTGAGACTCTGACTCTGAGACTCTGAGACTCTGACTCTGAGACTCTGACTCTGACTCTGAGACTCTGACTCTGAGACTCTGAGACTCTGACTCTGAGACTCTGACTCTTAGACTCTGACTCTGAGACTCTGACTCTGAGACTCTGAGACTCTGACTCTGAGACTCTGACTCTGAGACTCTGACTCTGACTCTGAGACTCTGACTCTGAGACTCTGACTCTGACTCTGAGACTCTGACTCTGAGACTCTGAGACTCTGACTCTGAGACTCTGACTCTTAGACTCTGACTCTGAGACTCTGACTCTGAGACTCTGAGACTCTGACTCTGAGACTCTGACTCTGACTCTGAGACTCTGACTCTGAGACTCTGAGACTTTGAGACTCTGACTCTGAGACTCTGACTCTGAGACTCTGAGACTCTGACTCTGACTCTGAGACTCTGACTCTGAGACTCTGAGACTTTGAGACTCTGACTCTGAGACTCTGAGACTCTTACACTCTGACACTCTGACTCTGAGACTCTGACTCTGAGACTCTGAGACTCTGACTCTGAGACTCTGAGACTCTGACTCTGACTCTGAGACTCTGACTCTGAGACTCTGACTCTGAGACTCTGACTCTGAGACTCTGACTCTGAGACTCTGAGACTTTGAGACTCTGACTCTGAGACTCTGACACTCTGACACTCTGACACTCTGACTCTGACACTCTGAGACTCTGACTCTGAGACTCTGAGACTCTGACTCTGAGACTCTGACTCTGAGACTCTGACTCTGAGACTCTGACTCTGAGTCTCTGACTCTGAGACTCTGACTCTGAGACTCTGAGACTTTGAGACTCTGACTCTGAGACTCTGACACTCTGACACTCTGACACTCTGACTCTGAGACTCTGACACTCTGACTCTGAGACTCTGACACTCTGACTCTGAGACTCTGAGACTCTGACTCTGAGACTCTGACTCTGAGACTCTGACTCTGAGACTCTGAGACTCTGACTCTGAGACTCTGAGACTCTGACTCTGAGACTCTGACTCTGACTTTGAGACTCTGAGACTCTGACTCTGACTTTGAGACTCTGAGACTCTGACTCTGAGACTCTGAGACTCTGAGACTCTGACTCTGAGACTCTGACTCTGAGTCAGACTCTGACTCTGAGACTCTGACTCTGAGTCAGACTCTGACTCTGAGACTCTGACTCTGAGACTCTGACTCTGAGACTCTGAGACACTGAGACTCTGAGACACTGAGACTCTGAGACACTGAGACTCTGACTCTGAGACTCTGACTCTGAGACTCTGACTCTGAGACTCTGAGAGTCTGACTCTGAGAGTCTGACTTTGAGACTCTGAGTCTGACTCTGAGACTCTGAGTCTGACTCTGAGACTCTGAGTCTGACTCTGAGACTCTGACTCTGACTCTGAGACTCTGAGACTCTGAGACTCTGACTCTGAGACTCTGACTCTGAGACTCTGACACTCTGACACTCTGAGACTCTGACTCTGACTCTGAGACTCTGACTCTGAGACTCTGACTCTGAAATTCATGAAATAATAAAAAAAAAAATGCGTGGGGCTCCGCGCAATTTCTATGTCTAGCCAGGTACAGCTAAGCAGCTGGGGGCTGGAATCCGCAGCGCAGGGTGCCCAAGCTTTGCAGCCCGCAGCCGCCCCAGAAGATGGCGCGTTCATTGAAGCGCAATCCTCTGGCGCTGAACTTCGCTCTTCCAGCGGCCCTGGTGGCGGTGGCACACTGGGTAATAAAGGCGTTAATACCAGCTTTGTTATACAAGCTGGTATTAAGCCCGAGATTCTCAATGTCAGGCCACGTTTGACCCAGCCACTAAGAATCTCCAATAAAGGGTTAAAAAAACACAACACAGAGAAAAATTTTTATTTGAAATAAAAAAAAAAGCCATTAGGGACTCCATCTTTAATTAAAAAAATCCTCTTCCGTCCGACATAGTCCAAAACGCGATGTCCTCTCTGCTACATCCCCTGTGCATAGATATAGATGTCTAATCACAGGGAATGAGCAGACTGAGAACAATCTCAGCTCTGCTACATCATCTCTGTGAGCAGGCGGGCTCTAGGACCCTGGAGCTGCACAGAGAAGACAGCTGGACTCGGCTCGCAAAGAAACAGCAGTTACTTTGCGAGTTTCCCTGCTATCACTGGCACAGTAGCCGAGTCTAATGCAAACAATGGCAATCCTAGTTTTGTCAGTGTTTGCCATTGATTTGCATTGGACTCGTGCTGGGAAACTCGCAGAGTACCGAGTCCTGCGAGTCCCTTACTACTCGCCGATTAAACGAGTCCTAGCGAGTAGATTCGCCCATCCCTATTTGAGAGAAAGCACTGAAGACTTCTAAGGTGGCCAACAATGAGTCCAGACCTTAATCCCATAGAACACCTGTGGGGAGATCTAAAAATGGCAGTTTGGAGAAGGCACCCTTCAAATATCAGGGACCTGGAGCAGTTTGCCAATGAAGAATGGTCTAAAATTCCAGCAGAGCATTGTAAGAAACTCACTGATGGTTACCGAAAGCGGTTGATCGCAGTTATTTTGGCTAAAGGTTGTGCAACCAAGTATTAGGCTGAGGGTGCCAATACTTTTGTCTGGCCCATTTTTGGAGTTTTGTGTGAAATGATCAATGTTTTGCTTTTTGCTTCATTCTCTTTTGTGTTTTATCATTGAAGACAAATTAAATGAAGATAATAATACCAAAGAATTTGTGACTGCAATCATTTTTAGGAAGAAACTGAGTATTATCTGACAGAATTGCAGGGGTGTCAATACTTTTGGCCACAACTGTAAGATTGTTGATATATGGGTTTCTTGGAGGCCTAAACATTTCTAATCCAGAGCTTAATGACAGCTGTCAATTTTCAGCTGTCATTAACCTCTACTATTACCCCAATTGCCACTACACCAGGGCACTGGGAAGAGCCAAGTAAAGGGCCTGAAATTGGTGCTTCAAATGAATGCGGCAAATTGGAGCAACTACCAGCTGCTATTCTCACCCTGTGGGGCAATAACTATGTGCCTCCTTAGGATGAGAATGCCAACCTCCAGATGTGTGCTTTATCTTGGATGGTGTGAAAATTAGGGGGGACCCCAGGCCAGGTATTTCAATTATTTCTTTATCCTTACAATACACTTCAGGACCCAGTCAGCTGCTGTTTACAGCAACCAATCACAGATGCCGGCAGAGAAGATGGGCAGGGCAAAGTCTGACTTTAACCAATCACAGGGGGAATCAGTGAATATGTAAAAGGTTAATGAGCGGGCCTGGAAGCAGAATGACAGCAGGTTGGCACTGATGCTTGGTAAGTATAATAGCCTAGGAAGGTAATGGCTATGCCAAAACAGCCGGGCTTCACTGTAAGATGGGTTTAGCTGTTTTGGTAGCTTTATGCACCCCTGAAGGTGTTTTCAGTGTCATTGATTTTGCCTCCCTTTGAATTCAATGGGGTTCAGGATGTTAGCTGAACATCTTGAAATCCGGCGACTCTAACTGACCCTGAATATTAAAAGGTTTGCTCATTTCTACTTGTATGCACTGTTATTTTTAGGTCTAGTCACACAGAGTTTCAAAGATGTTCAGATGGCGTCACTGTGTGAGGTCAATTGCAAAAACCTATAACTTGTGCTGTTTGAGGTAGTTTATTGTGGATTTTGACTTGTGTTTAGGATCATTATCCATTTGTAGAAGTCAATCTCTTTTCCTCTTCAGTTTTTTTACAGATGGTCTTATCTTTGCACCAATAAAATGTTTTAATTTCATTGAATCCATTCTTCCCTCTATACTTGAAAAAGTCCCCATGCTGTTGGCTGCAACATAACCCCAAAGCTTAATTGATCCACGCCTATGCTTAAAGGGAATCTGTCACCAAATTTGACCTATCTAAAGTATTCACATGTGGGCATACACAATATAGAATGCTGAAAATAATCATACCTGGCTGTATGCCTCATGTCAGATACCTTGTTGTGAAGAGATCATCTTTTATCACTTTATGTAAAGGAGCTATTACAGGTTATAGGACAGATACTGCCTGGAAGATAACTCAACTTCCAGAGCTTATTATAAATAGAAGAGGGCATTACCAGTGTGAGACAAGTAACTGACACCGAACAGGACAACTGAAATTTGACTTCTTGCAAACACATTTTTTGCAGCTTTACTGCATTGCAACAATGCTGGAACACTGTGTGGAGGTGGGATGGAATCAGAAGTTGAGAGAAACCTGCAAATGTGTCAGTCATAATTACACAAAACTCTACAGTGAGATCAGAAGGGCAGAGAGCATGCAGCACACTGACAGTGCTGACAGTGAAAAATTCTGCCCAATAGCTCTTTGGGTTGCCTTGGAGATTTGCAGCCTGGCGAGAGTGAATTCTTCTATCCCAGTGAATATAATGGTTCATTTTCACTTTTACATGGTCGGACCTTTAGCCATTAATTAAGTGTATATGTGTCATCAAACAAAAAATAACCGTTAATGCAGTACAGCACAGGCGGACAATATTATCTGTTGTTTTTTAGTTATATTTTGTTGTTATCTTGGTTGTATATGAAATTTTATATTTTTAATTCTTGTGAATTTAATAAACATCCTGGCGTTGTACAAGTAAAACTGAAACATAACTGGAGATGATTTATTCCAAAAAAAGGGGAGTGTAGCGCTAGGTTCCTATAATCAGTTAAGCATTAATTATCTAGTAATTGGCAAGCTTGCACACAAATCTTACCTGGAACTTTTGAACAGCAACACAAGAGAAGAATAGGCACCTGTATTAATTAACTACCCTTGAGCTAGCTCCGGTGTAACTAACCAATGGTAACTTGAAAATACTCTGCTGTCTTCTTTTAGTCTTCTTCTGCTAAACCATTTTTATTTTCAGAGTGCTAGGCAGCTGCTTAGAAGAACCCATGGCTGCTGGTTTTTGACACAAGGTTAGAGGAGGCTTTTTTTGACAAAGCTTTGAAAATTGCATCACCTGACCTTTCCTAAGGATGATAGTGAGCAAGCCAAAACCCCAACCAGCTGATTAAAGGGAAACTATAGAGAGATAAAAAAAATTGTACAGTCCATGCACTCCTAGACTATAATGCTAAGCTGCCTGTTACACTTGTATAATGTTTAGAATTAGTGATGAGCGAGTACCGTAATATTCGTAATTGCTATACTCGTTATGAGTATTTTGTAATATTCGCATATTTGTCCTGAATAGCGAGTATAATGTAAGTCAATGGGAAATGCAAGTAATTTTCTGCTGGACCCTACAAAGGGGTCTGGGGTCCTGAGGAAAAGGCTGAAATGGATGGGAAAGTGATGAAATAGATTGTAAAAAGCCTGGAGAATATACCTGCATGCATTTCTGACTCACATATGGTTTGGAGGAATAACTTTGTCACAGGATTACGCCACTATTACAGATACACAAGAACAACTACCGAACCTAACCTTAATCGCATTTAACAGGCCAACAAGGTTCAAAAACAGTTTTTCCTGCATAATCACTTGTATACAAGGCTAAATAAACCAAAGAAGCAAAAAAATATCGCTTTTAGCGTTTGTTCACACGTACTGTTGTAGCTTTTTTTCATCTTTTACAATTGGGAGTGCCCTGACTTATACATTTTGTAGGTCCCTCTGTCATACATCATTTTTAGTTAGCTATTCCCCAGTACTTTACAAGGCCAGCTACAACGTACCAAATCTGAGTTTGGTGAGGGCCCAGAGGGGACCCTGTAATGTAAGTTTTGAGGGGACCGCTCTTACGTAGACATTTCAGTGGTCCTTCCCTCATTGACACTGTGATAATGGAATACATATTCCACAGAAGTTTACAATATGCCCATTGTAGTGTTGGGCTTCATCCTCCTTCTTCTCCTTCTCCACCACCATGTGATTCCGCGACCCTACATTCAAATGTTCAGAAGGCCTGCAATAGGCAGGAAACCTGAGTATAGTGAGAGCCCTCATGTGTCCCTGTAACATACATTTGGAAGTGCCCTTCTCTGGAAATTTTGAAGGTTCCTCTTGTGTACTGTTGAGAGTGCCCTCACTTATTCATATTGTAGGACCCTCACTCTATTATTTAATTCATTAAAGGGCAGAGACTACATGGAAAACGTGGAAGAGACATGGAGAAATAGAAGGTATAAGTGAGTGCGGCCTGTGATCCTGATGTTTGGCTAAACTCTGTGAACCGTAAAAATAAAGCTGCATTAGTCAACTGGATGACAAGCTCAAATATATCTCTTCTGCAAGTCAATAGAAAACGGATATATGGTGCCCCCCTCAAGGATGAATTGGAGAAGCTTCTACAAATGGCTCAGAGATTGTGATTGACAATATTCCCAAGATTATACAGAAAGGGAAGACTTCTTGATACTCTACTACTTGGTCCACTGCAGAATGTGCATTGTATTTCCAAAAATGACTCATGGGGGCTGTGGGGGCCTCCCTTGACAAATAGTATCTACGATGGACTACTGTGGTAGTTGTGGTCCTCAATTCAAGTTTTCAGAGGGCCATCAACAGTCAATGTAAATTTTGATTGAATATGTATCCCTTATCTCAGTCACAATGTGGCACAACCTGTGACATGGGCCTCCAATGGGCCTCCAATGACAAATACTAGTTTGGTAGAACCACTGTATATTCCAGATTTATGCACTGCACAATGTGCATAGGGTTTGTAAAAATTAGCCCTATGGGCTGAGTGAAAGTTGACGCAGTAATACACCATCTCAAGAGCCTACAGTCACAAATAGTAGCTAGGTTGGAGTAGGATTACTGTCCTAGTTTGTCCACTGCACAATGTGCATAGGGTTTGAAAATATTTAGTCCTATGGGCTGAGTGAAGGTTAACGCAGGAAGACACCATCCCAAAGGCCTCCAATCACAAATAGTAGCTAGGCTGGAGTAGGAACACTGTCCTAGTTTGTCCACTGCACAATGTGCATTGAGTTTGTAAAAATTAGCCCTATGGGCTGAGTTATGGTTGACAAAGGAAGGAAACAGGTTTTTATGGGAAGTGATTGACATTAACAGCAGTAGCATGAATCAGCATTTTTGTTGAATTTAGGTTGGCTTGCTGTCATCGGGATTACAAACTGTGGAGATATCCAGTCCTTGCTGAATTTAATCAGAGTAAGTCTGTTTGCTTTTTCCATAGAGAGGCATGTGTGCTATGCTCTACAGTGACTACGCTGCCCTCTTCGACCATTGCTACTTCCAACACCTTGGGGACTCAGCCCTACCTGTATAGGGCTACAACCGAAGGTTCTAATAAATAAAGAATAACTTTTTGATTCTAGTTGTATTTTTATTAAGATTCTTTTTTAAAAAATCCAGGTGTGGATTTAGTGAATACAAACAGTGCTTTGTAGTGTATAACCCACCCCCAATACATATACAAACAAACAATAGTCCATGTGATATGGAACTCAGGATTCTGAAGGTGTTGGACACTGTAATACACTATCACAGTGGGTTTAGGGGGTTAGCCTCACAGATACAGTACGTATCATTGAAAGGTACCACCCATCCACCTGTTGCTAGAGTCAGTTAGTCTGGTAACCAGGTCTGTCCCTGGTGTCCTATTGTCTCAGTCACCTATAACTCCTGTTCAGAGGTCCTAAAGTCACATAGACCTAGTATTCATCAGTTATTTCCATCAATATGGTTATCTCTTCCCTGCCCGACGCGTTTCGTCTCCCCAAATAATATGAGAGACTCATCAGGGGCTTTTGAAATAAGATTTTGCAGAGATATGTGGGTCACACTAGTCATATGTGAGCCACCAGATTGTTAGTCTGAAGTCCAGGTGTATAGGCTGGGAAGCGGGTATGCCTAGGGAATCATATTCTCATGTGGTGATAATCTTCTCAGAGAGTTCTGTTGAATAACAGAGAGGGATCTAAGATGAAGTACACAGTAATGTCACAAATACTCCCACCACCATTTCTCTATTGTCTCTCATTTATACAATGGTGCCAGCTAGGACAACTACAAGACACCCTGATAGTGCGGTTATTCTCCAGTCAGCCCACCTACCAGGGTGTCACTGATATCCCAAATGCTTCTTGGTTTCAGTAACCTTGTGGCGAGATAAACATTCCTCCCTTTACATGTTGAAGACAAGAAAAATATGTTTAAGTATCCCATTAATTATACACTCTCTATACCACAGGGGATGACATATGTCCAACCTTTTTAATAAAGTGGAGAGTATTCCAGTCTTCTCCAATGTTTATCAGGGTGAACAGTCGGAGTTGATTCCCTAGGTGTCCCTCACTTTTGGGGATAGAAATAGCATTGTTTATATGAACAGGCACATTTTCAAGCCCAATCATCCATTATTAAATGGGGACCAACCTGTTAGTATTAGCCCAGAAACCTGTTATTGGATTAAATGGTCTGGATCTTTCCCCCATTCATTATAAGGAAACAGATGGTTGCCTGAAAGGACAGTATATATCAGTTCAGTATTTTTTAAAAAAGTTTCCCCTATAATATACCATATATAAATATGATTAGAACTATTTTAATGTACCTGTATATGTAACACGTAGGTCTCCAAAATCAGTCTCACCTCCCCCCTGTTTAAATAAATTTTCCAGAGCAGTTTTCTCCCTCTTAATCTAGGGTTCTGTGGAGGACTAAAAGTTATATTCCCATTAGTAATCCTGTGAACTCTTAATATGTCTTGTTAAAGTTACTATAATTACTCTTATGCAATTGGAATAGAGTCTACATAGATACCTCGTTCCCGCCTGGTCAGCACATCAGAGTCAAAGCTGCAGCTCTCCTGTGTGGAGCTGTGTGCGCCGCCGGTCCCACTGCGGGTTAATATAGACGCTCTGTGGCCGCCCCTCTATTCCCCGCCTCCTGTTCAAGGATCAGCCTCCCGGAAACAGTTGGCACTATTCCCCTAGGCTTGCGTTCCAGATCCGGAACGCAGAAGTATCTACCGCGCGTGCGCGGTCGCCGCACTTCCTGTTTATGCCACCCACGGCACACAATAGCGGCCGATCGCCGCTTTCCCTCATCATAGGCAGATGCCTGTGTGAGGTAGAGCCCAGCAGGTCAAAAGTGAACCAAAGGGGTGACAACAGGACACTGTAGCTCTGGGGATCACCATTAATTAACAAAAATGATATTATGGTCTAGTTTTGGCGTGGTCTAGGAGGATACAAAAGGGAGGAGGAGAGAGATGGAACGGGAGGGGGGGGGAATACTTTGGAGTTGTCCTCACTATTTTTGGTAACATGTACATTAGGGGAGATGGAACATTAATATGGGAGACCCACATGTAACCTACAATTGCTACCTCCGTTCCCCATGTGTGTCACAACCTCTTATGCCTGGTATGTATTGTATCATGGACAGACACATTCAAAGAGATGCTAATCAGAGTCAATACTCTGAGTTCTAATAAATCCCATTTTCCTTCTGGATTAGTTTGGGAAATGGTAGTTCCAGAGGTCTGTTTACCAATATAGGGAAAAGGGGAAGATGCTCACCTCCAAAAAAAGTGGTTTCTAGATGTATCAGTAGGTTACACATGTATTTGTTATATGAAACAGGAGTAATTCTGTATTTCATTCAAACCCTCCGGCGCCACCGTTCTTAGTCGGTGTATCCACCTACATTCTTTTTGTAGGATTTTCCTATCCCAATCACCTCCTCGGGGTGATTGTGTTACTACCTCAATTGCCATAAATGAGAAACAATCAAGGCTGCCCTCATGTTCCTGTCTTACATGTCTTGCTATAGGGGTGTCCCTATTTTTTCGAATGTCGCCTATATGTTCTCCGATTCTTTTTCGGAACTCCCGTTTCGTCTTACCAATGTACTCTAGATTGCAGGCACATTTGAAATAGTACACAACCCCACTGGTTCTACAGCTAGCAAAATGGCGTACTTCAAACGTCCTGCCTGTGTTCCTGCTGGTAAAAGTTTTTTCAGTATTTATATACTTGCAGGCCACACATTTACCACATCTGAATGTGCCATTTGCCCTGTTATCTAACCAGGTTTTTTTATTAGTTTTTGGTGGTTCATAGGTGCTATGAACAAGCTGGTCCTTGAGGTTTCTTCCTCTCCTGTAAGTTATAGAGGGTGTAACTGGAATAAGATTGCCGATTTCAGGATCTGCTGTTAGTATGCGCCAGTGTTTGGTCAAAATTTCTCTCACTTCCTTTGCACAAGTGTCATATTTTCCAATAACCCTCATGACATCATCTCCCATTTTTTGTTTTGGTTTTAACAAATCTCCTCTAGGGGTCTTTTCTGCCATCTTAAACGCTTTACTCAGGACCTCCTCTGGATATCCTCTCATGGTGAACCGTTCTCTTAGTCCCTTCGCCTGTTCGTAGAATTGATAGTTGTCTGAACAATTTCTTCTAACCCGAAGATATTGTCCCTTAGGTATCCCTGCTCTCAAACTCTTGGGGTGATGACTCTTCCAGTGTAACAGGTCATTGCTGGCCGTTTTCTTTCTAAAGGTTTTTGTGGTAAGACGCCCGTTCGCCCCTTTCTCAATCGTTACATCTAGGAAGTTTATTTCCTTCTCTTGAAACTCTGACGTAAACCTGAGTCCTATGCTGTTTTTATTTAGATCTACAATAAATCTATTAAAACTTCCCTCATCTCCTGACCATAGGACAAATACGTCATCTATATAACGTCCCCAAAAGAGAATTTGGGGGCACCACCAAGAGGAGTCACCTTCACCCCCAAACACAATCGTGTCCTCCCACCAGCCCAGGAACAAGTTAGCATACGTCGGAGCCATGGAACTCCCCATGGCTGTGCCCCTGAGCTGGTGGTAGTATTTGCCATTGAACTTAAAATAACTGTGCTTGAGAATGTACTCCATTATACTAAGAACAAAGTTGTTATGAGGGCCATATTGGATACCCTTCATGCTGAGAAAGTATTTGGCAGCTGTCAAACCAAATTCGTGGGGTATACTGCTGTATAACGCTTCTACATCTATTGAGGCTAGATGTATCTCCTCACTTACAATGATGTCTTCTAGCCTATTTAACAGATCCATTGTGTCTCTCAAGTAAGATGGTAATGATAGCACATGATTTCTTAGTACTTTATCCAAGTATATACTAACGTTTTGGGAATATGAGTCATTACCAGATACAATTGGGCGCCCTTTAAGCGGGGAGACTCCCTTATGTATCTTAGGTAATGAATAAAAGACAGGTGTTACAGGGTATTTTATGTCCATGAACCTCCACTCATTTTTGGTTATCAACCCTTCCTCGTATGCTCTATCCAACTGCAACTTCAGATTTGTCTTATATTCCTCCGTCGGGTCCTGTTTCAACACACTATAAGTTGACTCGTCTTTCAAAATATTGAAACACATTTTAGTGTAGACCTCATGACTCATGACCACCAGGTTACCCCCCTTATCGGCAGGTTTCAAAACTATTTCTTGATTTTTAGACAACCTGTCCAACACTTCCCGTTCTGACCGGTCTAAATTGGGGTGGAAGTGTTTGTCTGCCTCTTGTAGTTTGTTCAGGTCTTCGCTCACTAATTTCAGAAAAATGTCGACACTAGTGGTTCCTGTTGAAGGGGGTGCTCGTGTGCTGCGAGGTCTCAGATCAGTAAATGGCCCTAGGCCGTTTTCCCTCGTATGTGCAAGATCGACCATATCTTGCACTAGAGGTAGATCCTCCTCAGCAATACCCAATTCAATACACTTGTTTCTATCATTGTTTTTAAAGAAACTACGCCATTTTAGTTTCCGAGCGAATAGATTGATATCCTTTGTCCATTCAAAGGAGTCAAATCTATTCGTAGGTACATATGACAGACCCTGTCTCAGCACTTTAATTTCTAAATCACTGAGCGAATATGATGACAAGTTTATGATTTTTAGCTCGTCCCTACCAGATTCGGTCCTCTCTTCTTGATGACCTCTTAGTGGTAACGAGGGGTAGGAGCCACGGGTCGATCGCGTAGATCGTACCCCCGTTGTTCTAAGCTCTGTTCTAAAAAAGACGAAGGTGCAGATGGTATAGAAAAGACACCTGAGGATGATGGCGGTGCTTGTGGAGGAGCGGGTCCAGGTCTTGGATCCGGTTTTGGAGTTTCCCATCGCGGTTTGTTTTTACCCCGTCCCCTCCCTTTATTATGTGGTTTCCTTGGGACTCGCTCGTTATTTGCCCTTTCCAACCTCGCTAGTCTTTCACTTAATACCCCGATGTTGTTCTCACTCTCTGAGGTTTCTCCCTCTGAGGAGGATATGTCAGTAGGTATTGGTTGAGGTGGCAACGGGACAGTAGATGTACCCTGTGTTGTTAGGAAGGGGTAGGCTTTTTTATCCCTAAAGTCTATAAAGTCTCTTTGGAACTGTTTTTGTTTTCTATCCTTGATGTTGTTTTGGAACTTTTCGATTGTTTGCTGAAGTATGTTTTCTCTCCTCTGAAAGTCAGGGTCTGTTTTATATTTCAAGGCCTGTTCAGTCAAATTGTTCAATTTATTAGATGTTTCTTCAAAAATCAATTTTTCTTCTTTCAGAAGAATTTCCATCAAACGGAGAGAACTATCCGTTAGTTCCTTCTCCCACGAGACCATCAACTCTGGGGAACGTGTTCTCTTTGCTGGGGCTAGATTTACCCTAAGTCCAGCTGGAACAATTTTGTTTTTAATATAGTTTTCAAGGGACTTAATCTCCCACCAGGATCTAAGATTGTCTTTATAGTAACCTGTCAGTGTTTGGAACGTAGTTTTGATATTCGTACAAGGTATGCCTCCTTGGTTAGCCACTGGATCGGAGAAAGCATCTTGGGCGTCAAGCGCCCATTGTTCCCTATTAATTGGGCCCGTAAGGAAACTAGCCATCGATAGGGGTATTTTAAATTTAATTTGATCACCGATTTACAGCCCACCCTGGTAGGTGGGCTGACTGGAGAATAACCGCACTATCAGGGTGTCTTGTAGTTGTCCTAGCTGGCACCATTGTATAAATGAGAGACAATAGAGAAATGGTGGTGGGAGTATTTGTGACATTACTGTGTACTTCATCTTAGATCCCTCTCTGTTATTCAACAGAACTCTCTGAGAAGATTATCACCACATGAGAATATGATTCCCTAGGCATACCCGCTTCCCAGCCTATACACCTGGACTTCAGACTAACAATCTGGTGGCTCACATATGACTAGTGTGACCCACATATCTCTGCAAAATCTTATTTCAAAAGCCCCTGATGAGTCTCTCATATTATTTGGGGAGACGAAACGCGTCGGGCAGGGAAGAGATAACCATATTGATGGAAATAACTGATGAATACTAGGTCTATGTGACTTTAGGACCTCTGAACAGGAGTTATAGGTGACTGAGACAATAGGACACCAGGGACAGACCTGGTTACCAGACTAACTGACTCTAGCAACAGGTGGATGGGTGGTACCTTTCAATGATACGTACTGTATCTGTGAGGCTAACCCCCTAAACCCACTGTGCTAGTGTATTACAGTGTCCAACACCTTCAGAATCCTGAGTTCCATATCACATGGACTATTGTTTGTTTGTATATGTATTGGGGGTGGGTTATACACTACAAAGCACTGTTTGTATTCACTAAATCCACACCTGGATTTTTTAAAAAAGAATCTTAATAAAAATACAACTAGAATCAAAAAGTTATTCTTTATTTATTAGATGAAATTAAAAATAACTAGTAAACTGTAAATCGGTGATCAAATTAAATTTAAAATACCCCTATCGATGGCTAGTTTCCTTACGGGCCCAATTAATAGGGAACAATGGGCGCTTGACGCCCAAGATGCTTTCTCCGATCCAGTGGCTAACCAAGGAGGCATACCTTGTACGAATATCAAAACTACGTTCCAAACACTGACAGGTTACTATAAAGACAATCTTAGATCCTGGTGGGAGATTAAGTCCCTTGAAAACTATATTAAAAACAAAATTGTTCCAGCTGGACTTAGGGTAAATCTAGCCCCAGCAAAGAGAACACGTTCCCCAGAGTTGATGGTCTCGTGGGAGAAGGAACTAACGGATAGTTCTCTCCGTTTGATGGAAATTCTTCTGAAAGAAGAAAAATTGATTTTTGAAGAAACATCTAATAAATTGAACAATTTGACTGAACAGGCCTTGAAATATAAAACAGACCCTGACTTTCAGAGGAGAGAAAACATACTTCAGCAAACAATCGAAAAGTTCCAAAACAACATCAAGGATAGAAAACAAAAACAGTTCCAAAGAGACTTTATAGACTTTAGGGATAAAAAAGCCTACCCCTTCCTAACAACACAGGGTACATCTACTGTCCCGTTGCCACCTCAACCAATACCCACTGACATATCCTCCTCAGAGGGAGAAACCTCAGAGAGTGAGAACAACATCGGGTATTAAGTGAAAGACTAGCGAGGTTGGAAAGGGCAAATAACGAGCGAGTCCCAAGGAAACCACATAATAAAGGGAGGGGACGGGGTAAAAAACAAACCGCGATGGGAAACTCCAAAACCGGATCCAAGACCTGGACCCGCTCCTCCACAAGCACCGCCATCATCCTCAGGTGTCTTTTCTATACCATCTGCACCTTCGTCTTTTTTAGAACAGAGCTTAGAACAACGGGGGTACGATCTACGCGATCGACCCGTGGCTCCTACCCCTCGTTACCACTAAGAGGTCATCAAGAAGAGAGGACCGAATCTGGTAGGGACGAGCTAAAAATCATAAACTTGTCATCATATTCGCTCAGTGATTTAGAAATTAAAGTGCTGAGACAGGGTCTGTCATATGTACCTACGAATAGATTTGACTCCTTTGAATGGACAAAGGATATCAATCTATTCGCTCGGAAACTAAAATGGCGTAGTTTCTTTAAAAACAATGATAGAAACAAGTGTATTGAATTGGGTATTGCTGAGGAGGATCTACCTCTAGTGCAAGATATGGTCGATCTTGCACATACGAGGGAAAACGGCCTAGGGCCATTTACTGATCTGAGACCTCGCAGCACACGAGCACCCCCTTCAACAGGAACCACTAGTGTCGACATTTTTCTGAAATTAGTGAGCGAAGACCTGAACAAACTACAAGAGGCAGACAAACACTTCCACCCCAATTTAGACCGGTCAGAACGGGAAGTGTTGGACAGGTTGTCTAAAAATCAAGAAATAGTTTTGAAACCTGCCGATAAGGGGGGTAACCTGGTGGTCATGAGTCATGAGGTCTACACTAAAATGTGTTTCAATATTTTGAAAGACGAGTCAACTTATAGTGTGTTGAAACAGGACCCGACGGAGGAATATAAGACAAATCTGAAGTTGCAGTTGGATAGAGCATACGAGGAAGGGTTGATAACCAAAAATGAGTGGAGGTTCATGGACATAAAATACCCTGTAACACCTGTCTTTTATTCATTACCTAAGATACATAAGGGAGTCTCCCCGCTTAAAGGGCGCCCAATTGTATCTGGTAATGACTCATATTCCCAAAACGTTAGTATATACTTGGATAAAGTACTAAGAAATCATGTGCTATCATTACCATCTTACTTGAGAGACACAATGGATCTGTTAAATAGGCTAGAAGACATCATTGTAAGTGAGGAGATACATCTAGCCTCAATAGATGTAGAAGCGTTATACAGCAGTATACCCCACGAATTTGGTTTGACAGCTGCCAAATACTTTCTCAGCATGAAGGGTATCCAATATGGCCCTCATAACAACTTTGTTCTTAGTATAATGGAGTACATTCTCAAGCACAGTTATTTTAAGTTCAATGGCAAATACTACCACCAGCTCAGGGGCACAGCCATGGGGAGTTCCATGGCTCCGACGTATGCTAACTTGTTCCTGGGCTGGTGGGAGGACACGATTGTGTTTGGGGGTGAAGGTGACTCCTCTTGGTGGTGCCCCCAAATTCTCTTTTGGGGACGTTATATAGATGACGTATTTGTCCTATGGTCAGGAGATGAGGGAAGTTTTAATAGATTTATTGTAGATCTAAATAAAAACAGCATAGGACTCAGGTTTACGTCAGAGTTTCAAGAGAAGGAAATAAACTTCCTAGATGTAACGATTGAGAAAGGGGCGAACGGGCGTCTTACCACAAAAACCTTTAGAAAGAAAACGGCCAGCAATGACCTGTTACACTGGAAGAGTCATCACCCCAAGAGTTTGAGAGCAGGGATACCTAAGGGACAATATCTTCGGGTTAG
Source organism: Allobates femoralis (assembly GCA_033576535.1). Classification (NCBI taxonomy): domain Eukaryota; kingdom Metazoa; phylum Chordata; class Amphibia; order Anura; family Aromobatidae; genus Allobates; species Allobates femoralis. The sequence goes on along the minus strand of JARQOC010000001.1, from coordinate 510,101,129 downwards.
AAGAAATTGTTCAGACAACTATCAATTCTACGAACAGGCGAAGGGACTAAGAGAACGGTTCACCATGAGAGGATATCCAGAGGAGGTCCTGAGTAAAGCGTTTAAGATGGCAGAAAAGACCCCTAGAGGAGATTTGTTAAAACCAAAACAAAAAATGGGAGATGATGTCATGAGGGTTATTGGAAAATATGACACTTGTGCAAAGGAAGTGAGAGAAATTTTGACCAAACACTGGCGCATACTAACAGCAGATCCTGAAATCGGCAATCTTATTCCAGTTACACCCTCTATAACTTACAGGAGAGGAAGAAACCTCAAGGACCAGCTTGTTCATAGCACCTATGAACCACCAAAACTAATAAAAAAACCTGGTTAGATAACAGGGCAAATGGCACATTCAGATGTGGTAAATGTGTGGCCTGCAAGTATATAAATACTGAAAAAAACTTTTACCAGCAGGAACACAGGCAGGACGTTTGAAGTACGCCATTTTGCTAGCTGTAGAAACCAGTGGGGTTGTGTACTATTTCAAATGTGCCTGCAATCTAGAGTACATTGGTAAGACGAAACGGGAGTTCCGAAAAAGAATCGGAGAACATATAGGCGACATTCGAAAAAATAGGGACACCCCTATAGCAAGACATGTAAGACAGGAACATGAGGGCAGCCTTGATTGTTTCTCATTTATGGCAATTGAGGTAGTAACACAATCACCCCGAGGAGGTGATTGGGATAGGAAAATCCTACAAAAAGAATGTAGGTGGATACACCGACTAAGAACGGTGGCGCCGGAGGGTTTGAATGAAATACAGAATTACTCCTGTTTCATATAACAAATACATGTGTAACCTACTGATACATCTAGAAACCACTTTTTTTGGAGGTGAGCATCTTCCCCTTTTCCCTATATTGGTAAACAGACCTCTGGAACTACCATTTCCCAAACTAATCCAGAAGGAAAATGGGATTTATTAGAACTCAGAGTATTGACTCTGATTAGCATCTCTTTGAATGTGTCTGTCCATGATACAATACATACCAGGCATAAGAGGTTGTGACACACATGGGGAACGGAGGTAGCAATTGTAGGTTACATGTGGGTCTCCCATATTAATGTTCCATCTCCCCTAATGTACATGTTACCAAAAATAGTGAGGACAACTCCAAAGTATTCCCCCCCCCCTCCCGTTCCATCTCTCTCCTCCTCCCTTTTGTATCCTCCTAGACCACGCCAAAACTAGACCATAATATCATTTTTGTTAATTAATGGTGATCCCCAGAGCTACAGTGTCCTGTTGTCACCCCTTTGGTTCACTTTTGACCTGCTGGGCTCTACCTCACACAGGCATCTGCCTATGATGAGGGAAAGCGGCGATCGGCCGCTATTGTGTGCCGTGGGTGGCATAAACAGGAAGTGCGGCGACCGCGCACGCGCGGTAGATACTTCTGCGTTCCGGATCTGGAACGCAAGCCTAGGGGAATAGTGCCAACTGTTTCCGGGAGGCTGATCCTTGAACAGGAGGCGGGGAATAGAGGGGCGGCCACAGAGCGTCTATATTAACCCGCAGTGGGACCGGCGGCGCACACAGCTCCACACAGGAGAGCTGCAGCTTTGACTCTGATGTGCTGACCAGGCGGGAACGAGGTATCTATGTAGACTCTATTCCAATTGCATAAGAGTAATTATAGTAACTTTAACAAGACATATTAAGAGTTCACAGGATTACTAATGGGAATATAACTTTTAGTCCTCCACAGAACCCTAGATTAAGAGGGAGAAAACTGCTCTGGAAAATTTATTTAAACAGGGGGGAGGTGAGACTGATTTTGGAGACCTACGTGTTACATATACAGGTACATTAAAATAGTTCTAATCATATTTATATATGGTATATTATAGGGGAAACTTTTTTAAAAAATACTGAACTGATATATACTGTCCTTTCAGGCAACCATCTGTTTCCTTATAATGAATGGGGGAAAGATCCAGACCATTTAATCCAATAACAGGTTTCTGGGCTAATACTAACAGGTTGGTCCCCATTTAATAATGGATGATTGGGCTTGAAAATGTGCCTGTTCATATAAACAATGCTATTTCTATCCCCAAAAGTGAGGGACACCTAGGGAATCAACTCCGACTGTTCACCCTGATAAACATTGGAGAAGACTGGAATACTCTCCACTTTATTAAAAAGGTTGGACATATGTCATCCCCTGTGGTATAGAGAGTGTATAATTAATGGGATACTTAAACATATTTTTCTTGTCTTCAACATGTAAAGGGAGGAATGTTTATCTCGCCACAAGGTTACTGAAACCAAGAAGCATTTGGGATATCAGTGACACCCTGGTAGGTGGGCTGACTGGAGAATAACCGCACTATCAGGGTGTCTTGTAGTTGTCCTAGCTGGCACCATTGTATAAATGAGAGACAATAGAGAAATGGTGGTGGGAGTATTTGTGACATTACTGTGTACTTCATCTTAGATCCCTCTCTGTTATTCAACAGAACTCTCTGAGAAGATTATCACCACATGAGAATATGATTCCCTAGGCATACCCGCTTCCCAGCCTATACACCTGGACTTCAGACTAACAATCTGGTGGCTCACATATGACTAGTGTGACCCACATATCTCTGCAAAATCTTATTTCAAAAGCCCCTGATGAGTCTCTCATATTATTTGGGGAGACGAAACGCGTCGGGCAGGGAAGAGATAACCATATTGATGGAAATAACTGATGAATACTAGGTCTATGTGACTTTAGGACCTCTGAACAGGAGTTATAGGTGACTGAGACAATAGGACACCAGGGACAGACCTGGTTACCAGACTAACTGACTCTAGCAACAGGTGGATGGGTGGTACCTTTCAATGATACGTACTGTATCTGTGAGGCTAACCCCCTAAACCCACTGTGATAGTGTATTACAGTGTCCAACACCTTCAGAATCCTGAGTTCCATATCACATGGACTATTGTTTGTTTGTATATGTATTGGGGGTGGGTTATACACTACAAAGCACTGTTTGTATTCACTAAATCCACACCTGGATTTTTTAAAAAAGAATCTTAATAAAAATACAACTAGAATCAAAAAGTTATTCTTTATTTATTAGATGAAATTAAAAATAACTAGTAAACTGTAAATCGGTGATCAAACTACAACCGAAGGTTCCAGCAACGCCGGTGCCATCACATGCCATCAGGTGGCATTACGATTGACTTTATTTTATTATTTTCCCCCTTTTCATTGTCTGCTCAAGGGCACGGACTCGGGCACCGACCACTCGTGACATCCCTGCACCTGACTGCCCAAGACCTGACTACCCAGTCCTTTGTGGTCCCAGACACTAACATACTTGTACAAGGGTTTTCTAGGGTTTTGTAAGCATCCATTAGCCTTTTTACGCAGTTAACAAACACAATGTACCATTAAAACACTGGAGTGGTGGTTGTTGGAAATGGGCCTCTATACGCCTATGTAGATATTGTATTAAAGACCAGACGTTTGCAGCTAGAATAGTCATTTGCCACATTAACAATGTGATCAAAGAATAATGGTCTGCACAAATTGGAAGCAGCGGTGTGAACTGCGACCAATCCCCACCAAAAACATGAAAAACGAATGCAAAAACCGTATAAGTGTCACACAAAAGGCGCTCTGCATCTAGGGACAGAGTTAGGACTGTCTCTACCAGGGCCCACCGTGAAGTTGGTGAGGCAGCTTACTGTACGTTTTTTTTGCAAAAACGTATAAACCAAAAGGCCCTGTTTTTTGCCACGGCACTTGTTATTTATATTTTTTACAGCAGAGCGCCTTTTGTGTGACACTTATACGGTTTTTGCATTTGTTTTTTCATGTTTTTGGTGGGGATTGGTCGCAGTTCACACTGCTGCTTCCAATGTGTGCAGACCCATATTTTTTGATTTCATGTTCACCCTTGCAGGTCCAGCAGAGATTGGAGGCACCTGCCCCTCCCCTATGAAGTCTGCACACAGAGCTGCCAGCCACACAGCCTTACAAGGTGAGATTTTCCTGTGCTCTCCTGTGCCCTGCCCAGAGGTATGTACACACAGGCAGGTTTTTAACGTAGCATCTAGGGACAGAGTTAGGACTGTCTCTACCAGGGCCCACCGTGAAGTTGGTGAGGCAGCTTACTGTACGTTTTTTTTGCAAAAACGTATAAACCAAAAGGCTCTGTTTTTTGTCACGGCACTTGCTACTTATATTTTTTACAGCAGAGCGCCTTTTGTGTGACACTTATACGGTTTTTGCATTGGTTTTTCACATTAACAATGTATAGAGTGTATTTCTGAGTCATTAAATGTTAGCTGCATTGAAAAAAATGTGCTTTTCCTTAAAAAATAAGGACATTTCTAAATGACCCCATTATTGACATGAATTTCTCACTTGATGTCAGTGACAACCCATTAGGCAAATAAATCAATCTATAGATGTCTATGCAGTAAGTTATGTGCAATAATGAGAATTGATCAAGGGCAAAGTATTGAACAGGCTTTCTGAAATGTATAAGTTATAATTTAATACTTTGTACACAAGTCTTTGTGTCATATTTTTGGTCATCTATGGTATATTTCTTTGCATCTGTGGATTGGATTCGTTGTTACCGACAACTAGTGAGGTGAGCAATTCATGTCAATAGCTCCTTTACAAATATATTTATTTACTGAAATTAGACAGAATAAGGCAAATTTAATTTGCAGGGAATTCATTTGATACAAATCAATTTTCCTGGAGTATTTTGGGCAAGTCTGCTGAATCATATTTTACCTTATTCGACCATCACTAATTAATAATGTTTTTCCTGTAGCTAGGACCATTGTATAATCATTTCTTTTTTACCTTATATCCTATTCCCGGTTTCCATTAATGACAGTTTGAATGGGTAAAGGTTGCAAACAAATATTGTTGTTCATCTTACAAGATGCTCTCCCACAAATTGTTTCAAAATTGTACAATACATTTTTTATCTTTTGACAAAATTCAACAGTTCTGCTCATCAGGAGCGTACCTACAATAGGTGCAGGGGTTGCGATCGCACCCGGGCCCTAGTGCCTTGGGGGGGGGGCAAAAGTCCCAGTGACCTATAGAAAAAGACTTTTGCAATTAAAGATTTGCAATAATTGGGGGCCCTGTAGGAACATTCGCATGAGGGCCAATGAGCTTCAAGTTACGCCACTGCCGCTCATTGTACATCTTTGTTGCAAACTCGTCATCATAACTTGTATTTAATGGTTTTATTACCCTGAAAAAGGACAAGAGATTGGAGAGAACAAACCTGGGATCACATAGACAATGTTAACTATTGCTTTCACATTCTGAAGACAGCTACATAATATGAATTGCTATTTTCTGTGTCAAAAGGCAATATTTTCCACATTCTCGCTAAATAAGTCAAGTTACGTTTGTGGAGCAGGAATGAATTCAATAGAAGAAATATTGCCTAAAAGTAATTCTTTGAAAGAATTGAACTGCTGGTAATATATATCAAATGGCTTAGTCAGAAGTGCCTATAGCAATAAGAAAAGTAGAGGGAACATGCTTGTAATATACTCAATATACCAGCTATTGTTCAACAATCAATATCTCCTATCACATATGTTTTTCAGTGGTAACGCAAACTATTTCCAGCAAAATTACTTTTCTTGTTCAGATAATGGCCACTGGAGTTTCAGACAAATCAAATCTTTTGAATTTAAAGTGAACTTGTCATCTGTTTTAGGCATTATAAACTGTGCTCACCACCTATAATATACAGTAATTGGGGTTCCGGTAACCCCTTCATATCCCCAGATGTGCCTCTGCATACCTCATAAAGCAACTTTTAATGTGTTCCGTGCTGTATGTTACATGAGTTCTTAATGGTTTGATGGGGTGCGGAACACTTCTGTCCGAGCTGCCCCACTACCTGGAAAACCTGCCCCACACCATTGAAATTGCTGCCCCTCTACACAACAAATACAAATGTTCAATTAACACCAGGTAGAGTAATTGGCATACTTAAATAGTAGACTCATCACAGGGAACTGAAAATATTGATGACTCCAATACCCCACCCCAGACTCAGCATAGATAATAACTCAAACAAAAAAAACTGACAGCTCAACCACACAGATTGTAACTTATAATAAACACAAGGAATGGTGTGGAGATCGTCACAATCAGGCTACATACACCTAACTTGATACTTCCTTCAATTTCCCGATCTGTTTGCCCCTTTTATCCTTTTCTCTTTCAGACCCATTTGCACTCATCAAAGCCTAGTCTACAGACTTTCAACTCATCGCTTCAAGTCGCCCGTTTCCAAACTTCACTGTCCACTTTTTTGTACTTTTTGCAAATTTGAGCTGATCCTTCTTAAGATGATATTGAAGTCAAGGCTTCTTCATCTTTTTTAACTCCATGTTCTCTGAGTTGTGTAACGTGCATCACATGTTGCATGCATGGATGTCTGTGATCCATGCATACAAGCTACCTCCACTGCTATGTTTGTCGTGCCAGAACTGATAGACCTTGCGATGAGCTTGACTTGTTGACCTCTTGGCTTCTGAATGGATGCATGGTCTTAATTGTGTATTCTTCAAACTGTCATAGCACTCACATGATGAATTTTCGCAATTTTCTTGGCCAACAGACCTCTGTCAATGGATGATGCTGTTTCTCTTTTCTTGGGAAATCTTCATCGCTGCTACTCGATTTGAAGCAGTGAAGTAAAATTAATGTGGCCTCATGTTCAAAGCTGATGTGGATGGTGAGATATGGACCCTGAAAGTCAAAAGTTCAAAACATTGGTACCCTTCTGGTCATCAATGTAACAAATACAATTTACAATTCCACAATACTGACAAAAACACACAGTACAGACATCATATACTTAATACAGACAACAAAATCAGAAATCACACAACAAAAATGTGGCACCCCAAGGGTTAATATGCCACAGAAACAACACAGGTTTAATCCCCACACAACACTACACTAGAAAGTGGGAGGAGCTTAGGTGGCACCTGCAATAGTGGGAGGAGCTAAGTTGTTTACCTGAGAGCAGAAGTGACAGTTAGTTCAGTTTTAGTCAGAGTTGAGTCTGGAGCAGGAGCAGAGCCAAGTAGAAGTGGAGGTCCTGAGAGGTCTGAGGAAAGGAGACAGAGTAACAGAGGAACATACCCGGGATAAAGAGTTACCCCAAAAGCTTGACCCCGGGGAGGCGCTCAAGACGGATACCAGATCCGAGGCTGTGCCTGAGAGAGACAGGACAGTAAACACCGGCATAGTGAAGGTCCACCATCTTCACCTCACCATAGCAAAGCAACACGAAGGAGTCAGTGACACAGAGGACTCAAGTTGCCCAGCATATTGGTACCCGTGAGCAGAGACAGGGCCAGCAGTATAGCTACAAGCAGCAGCAGGGCCACACACAGCGTTTAAGTAGGAAGCCAAGGACCCGGTCAGGGTGAGAGCAACCTGGTACAGACTCCGTGGACAATACTGTGTGATACCATCTGCCAGTAAAGACTTGAAGAACAACAGAAACCGTGAGTGTGTGTGTCATCCTTATGCTGAAGCCCCACTTGCCCTCATAGACTGGCATTGCCTCTACTCTTATCATCTCTACTGCTACCCCTACTCTCCTGCAGCATCAATAACATCCTCACAGACTTTAACTACCTCTACCACTGCCCCGGGGAACCCAGTTCTGCCCACAGGAACTATTCAATCCAAGCTGCTAACCCATCATCCCCGGAGGTTCTGCAGCAGCGGCGGCCCCATTACTGGCCGCATATAGTGGGTGGCGTCACGAGTGACAAATCCCCTGTAAATAACCCCCCATTTTATTGTGCGGGCTCGGGACACTGTCCGGACCAGGACCGCCGTGACATCCCCCAGCAGTACACCGGTCCGGCACCGAGTACCCCGTCCCAGTGGGCTCCACAATTTGGCGTCACGAACAGGATCTACCGTGCCCGGTACCGGGCATTGTGTGCCGTGATTAGTGACTGTTCTGGATCTGCCGCCATTGCTGGGCGTGCGCAAGCTGAATTGTAACTGCGCCACAGAGATTGAAAATTTCAAAATCCGCCATTGCAGAGCGCGCGACGCGCGGGAAGAAAAACCGCTCACCGCTCTGACGTCATCGGAAGGGAAGAGAATCCCTGGTGCGCAGCGGAACCTTTGTAAGACATCCGGACGGAAGCGGAAGACGGAGGGCGGACCTTAACTAAGGGGGCCCAAGATGTCGCAGCCCAATGCACAAGGCGGAGATGGAACAGCTGGTGGATCTGCAGCGCCGGACCCAGCGATAGTACCCGGCGGTGCAGCGGCGCAAGGAACAGCACCAATAATGCCATTCCTGATGCCGTATACTCCAGGGGCAATGTGGCTGCCCCAATACTCCGGTGAGCCTAATACTTTAACTGACTTTATGCAAAAGATAAAAGAGTATTATGTGATGTACCCCCTCACTGAAGCCCAGCGTGTAGGAATGATAATGGGACAGTTAACGGGCAATCCACGGCGTGAGGTTGCGTCCTGGCTGGACACAGATAAGGACACTGTAGAGCATCTAGCAGCCAGACTGAAAGCAACGTTTGAATCTGCTGCTGATACTCGGGCTAAGATGAGGTTCTTTGCATGCCACCAGAAACCTAAACAGAGTGCCAGAGACTTTGCCTTGAACCTGCAGGAAGCACTCAGAGCCCTTAAGCTGGCAGAACCTGCTTTAGCCCCGGGAGCTGATAAAATGCTATTTGGCCAATTCATTGAGGGCCTCCATTCCCCTTCCCATCGAGGACAGTTAAGCATGGTACTGCTGCAGAACCCTGACATGACATTTACTGAGCTGAAAGATAGAGCTATCCATTTGCAGCAGCTGGAAGAGCCACGGGAGCTACCCACTGTCCTGGACATTGCAGCAGCACCTCAGCAGCCGGCAGCGCTAGCGACATCTGCCATGTCAGCAACTGCTGCTGAGACTGGAGAACTAATTTCTAATGCCGCAATCAATCAAAAGCTAGATGCCCTGACAGACACCGTGATCTCTATGGCCAAGGTCATCAAGGAACTGCGAGAGTCAAAACCTGCATCCAAGACCAAGTCGGCCACCATCAGAGAGGATGTCCAGTGGACGAGGCCCAGAAGATACCCAGCAGCAAGAGGACGACCCAGCGATCGCTATCAACCAGATGGACAGCCCATTTGCCGTCGTTGCCAGGAACCAGGCCATCTTGCTCGTGAGTGTCCTTTAAACGACAATTCCCTGGGCAGGCGGGCCGCTCCCCAGGAATGAACACTCGAGGCCCCTCAGCCTGGTATGACAGATTCGTGGGAGGAAAACCGGTGATCCCTATTGTGTTGAATGGCATCCCCTTTAGTGCCTTGCTAGATACCGGGTCCCAAATAACATCTATCCCACATGTTCTATATAAAAGGTACTGGGCTGATTCAGACATTACTAATGCGCCAGATGGCTTTAACTTTGAAGTATGGGCTGGTAATGGACTGGTAATACCAAAGGTTGGATTTAGAGAGATGAATATTCAGGTTGGGAAGGTAGAATTGCAGAAACAGGGTATTAAAATCGTAGCTGTTAACCGGCGAGACCGTGAACCCGTGATGCTGATAGGAATGAATGTCATTGAGAAATGTTTTTTCCGAAGTGTTAAGTGTTTTGCAGCAAATCGCCGAGACTGCCAGAACAGGACAACAGAGGCTTTTGCACAAAGAGATCAAAGCTCTGATGTTGAAGCAACAGGTAGAAATCTCCGGCGGTGAGATCGGCAGTGTACGAGTAAGTGATCCAATACCCATTGTAATACCTCCCAAAACTGAAATCTTGGTCTGGTGTAGAGCCGCAATAGGCATCAAGGGGCAAGACTATCAAGCCCTGGTAGAACCCATGTACTCAGATAGCAGACCCACCATACTCACTGCTAGAGGAGTAGTTGACGTACACAGGGGAAGAGTGCCATTACGCCTATTGAACTGCGGAGAAGATGAGGTCACATTACCTAAGTATGCTACCATGGCTAAGTTGTACACGGTTGATAACAATAACATCACAGCCGCCGAGCCCTTGAACCCGTCATGTCAGGCGATGACAATGGCTCAGAGGAGAAGCTGGAGGATTGGTGCCAAAAGTTGCATGTAGGTACCAGTTCTACACCTCCCCGTCACAAGCATGGAGTATACCGGGTAGTGAAAGAATACGAACAGATATTCAGTAAACACCCGTTAGACTTTGGGCAAATCAAAGGGGTAGAGCACACTATACCCACAGGTAACCATCAACCTATAAAAGAGAGGTATAGACCCTTACCACCAGCTCACTACCAAACCACCAAAGACATGCTCAGAGAGATGAAATCTGCAGGGGTAATAAGAGACAGTTGTAGCCCCTGGGCAGCACCTCTAGTTTTAGTTAAAAAGAAGGATGGGACCATGAGAATGTGCGTAGATTACCGGAAGATTAATCGCATCACACATAAGGACGCATACCCATTACCTATGATTGAGGAGTCATTAGCTGCACTAAAATCTGCTCACTACTTTTCCACCCTTGGTCTGACTAGTGGGTATTGGCAGGTTCCTGTGGCCGAGGCCGACAAGGAGAAGACAGCGTTTACTACGCCGATGGGCCTCTGTGAGTTCAATTGTATGCCGTTAGGACTCTGCAACGCACCCGGGACCTTCCAACGTCTGATGGAAAGCTGCTTAAGACACAAGAACTTCAAAACTGTCCTCCTGTACTTAGATGACGTCATAGTCTATTCCAAGACATATGAGCAACATCTACAAGACCTGGCAGAAGTGTTCGAAGCTTTGTCCAAATATGGCATGAAGATCAAGCCATCCAAGTGTCACCTTCTCAAACCAAAGGTACAGTACCTGGCACGTTGTGAGTTCAGAGGGAGTAGCACCGGATCCTGATAAAGTCACAGTGATAAGGGATTGGCCAAACCTACGAACGTGAAAGAAGTGAGGCAATTCCTGGGCCTGGTAGGCTATTATAGAAGATTTATCAGAGGATTCACGAAGCTAGCAGCTCCTCTGCAAGACATCCTAGTAGGATGATCAAAGAAGACTTCAAACTGTAATCTCCTGACACGGTGGGATGAGGAAAGAGAAGATTCCTTCAATAAGCTGAAAAGTGCACTGACAGGAGAAGAGATCCTGGCATACCCTGATTACCATCAACCCTTCATTCTATACACGGATGCCAGCAACGTGGGACTGGGAGCAGTATTGTCACAGATGCAAGGAGGCAAAGAAAGAGTTATTGCCTTTGCAAGTAGGAAGCTCCGGCCTACAGAAAGAAATCCCGAGAACTACAGCTCCTTCAAGTTAGAGCTACTGGCAGTAGTTTGGGCTGTGACTGAACGTTTTAAACATTACTTGGCAGGTGCAGAATTCACCATCTACACGGATAACAACCCGTTGACTCACCTGGATACAGCGAAACTAGGAGCTCTGGAGCAGCGATGGATAGCCCGGCTATCTAATTACAACTTTGTCATCAAATACAGAGCAGGCCGCAAGAACGGGAACGCAGATGCCTTATCCCGGATGCCACACCTGAGAGACGTGGAAGAGGAACCTGAAGGTTGGAAGAGATTGAACTACCGGCCTTTCATCGTTCAAAGGTAGAAGATTATCAACCCAGCATCTACCAAAGAGAACAAGAAGTAAACTTTAACCCGTTAAGACACCATGAATGGGCCGAAACCCAAGATACTGATCCAGCTGTGAAGCTAGTGAAAGAACTGCTTACGAGACAAGGTGCATACCCAGATCAGAATGCCCCAGCTGAGACCATACAGCTCTGGAAAGAGAGAGGCAAGTTGTTTCTGAACCAAGGGAAGCTCTGTAGACGATTTACCAATCCCAAGACGCATGAACTGGTCTGGCAGATAATCGTGCCCAAGCAAGACATCCAAATGGTCTTAAGAGCGTACCATGACAGTGCAGGTCATTTCGGATGGAAGAAGTTAGAAGCAATCCTAAGAGACAGATTCTATTGGGTTGGCATGAGAAAATCCATTGAAATATGGTGCAGAAGATGTGCCGCATGCAACCTCAGAAGGAAAGATCTACAGAAAGCTCCGCTTCAACCAATAGTAACCAAGCAGCCACTCGAGCTAGTCGCATTAGATCATGTCAAGTTGTCACCAAGCCGGTCAGGCTATGTCTATGCCTTAACCATGGTGGACCATTACTCACGCTTCTTAGTGGTGGTACCAGTTAAAGATCTGACAGCAAAGACGGCAGCAAAAGCATTCCAGACGCATTTCTGTAGACCACATGGTTACCCAGAACAAGTCCTTGCAGACCAAGGTCCAGCTTTTGAATCAGAACTATTCAAGGAATTCTGCGATATGTACGGTTGTAAGAAGATTCGCACAACAACGTATCATCCCCAAACAAATGGTCTATGCGAGAAAATGAATCATATCGTAATCGAACTGTTAAAGACCTTACCAGAGTCAGAAAGAAACCAGTGGCCAGATAAATTACCTGATTTGGTAGACTTATACAACCATGTCCCTGTGAGTTCTACAAACTGCACTCCAGCTTACCTTATGCGTGTAAGACCCGGTAAGCTACCAATTGACCTAGAAATGGGAATTGAAAAACCAGATACAGAAGTAGAAGAAGAAACAGATTGGGATACCAAACGTCAGAAGCAGTATCAACAAGTGTAAGAATGTGTAGAGAGAAACCTACAACAAGCAAGAGCAAGACAAGAGAAGACTTTTAACAAACATGCTCACGCAACGCCATTACAAGAAGGTGATCAAGTTCTCAAGAGAAAGAGACGCACTGACAAACTGGATAATCAGTGGGAAACCGTCCCATACACAGTCTTACCATCTAACTTAGACAATGTTAAAACCTGTTTGATAAGCAAAGATGAAGGAAAAACGTCACAAGTCGTATCCCGTGATCAGCTAAAATTGTGTCCTGAAACACTGAAGACACCTGAAGTAAGAGAACCCGTACAGGTCCAACCTATTAAAGAAAAGAAAGAAGAAGTTTTCCACACGGTACTAGGAGATTTTCCTAAAACATGGCCAAATTACCATGGAGCAGTTGTCGTACCAATGATTGCATTCCCTTCAATGGTGGAACCAACACCAGAACCCATGTTACTTGAAGAAGTCCCAAGACCTGAAGACCTGGAAGTAGAACCATTAGAGGAAGAACAAATTCCTGGTCCCAGTGAGCTTGCCAGTCCTACAGTCAGATCTTCATCTAACATAGTACCAAACACTACAAATAGGTACATGCCTACCAGCACCAATAGGCTACATGCAAGTAGTACACCCGTTTTACGCAGATCCGAGCGTAGTACCAGAGGTCAGTTACAAGCTAGGTACAGGGATTAAAAGGTCAAATTAACTGTAAAATATAAATATTTTTGTGTAAATATAAATCGAACCCGGTAAACAAATGTACATAGTTAATGCAACGTTAAAAAGCCCAGTACCTACAGAGACTATCCTGTATGAACTTCTTGTATATTCTTCAAACTTTTTCCTTTTATTTTATTTTTATGGACCATACTACCACGGACTGGTTGTGGTATAAACATTCTTGTATAAATATTCATCAGCCCGGAGGCAAAAGACTAAACCCCCGGAAAGACTGCTTTTTGAATTTTTGGACTGTTTTTGAACTTTAGTGATTTTTGTGATTTTACTTTTAAGTCTTTGTAAATATTAATTGTATTAATTGTTTATTCTTTATTGTTCCACAGTCCCAGAGTACTGTCTTTAACTAAGGGGGAATGTGGCACCCCAAGGGTTAATATGCCACAGAAACAACACAGGTTTAATCCCCACACAACACTACACTAGAAAGTGGGAGGAGCTTAGCTGGCACCTGCACTAGTGGGAGGAGCTAAGTTGTTTACCTGAGAGCAGAAGTGACAGTTAGTTCAGTTTTTAGTCAGAGTTGAGTCTGGAGCAGGAGCAGAACCAAGTAGAAGTGGAGGTCCTGAGAGGTCTGAGGAAAGGAGACAGAGTAACAGAGGAACATACCCGGGATAAAGAGTTACCCCAAAAGCTTGACCCCGGGGAGGCGCTCAAGACGGATACCGGATCCGAGGCTGTGCCTGAGACAGACAGGACAGTAAACACCGGCATAGTGAAGGTCCACCATCTTCACCTCACCATAGCAAAGCAACACGAAGGAGTCAGTGACACAGAGGACTCAAGTTGCCCAGCATATTGGTACCCGTGAGCAGAGACAGGGCCAGCAGTATAGCTACAAGCAGCAGCAGGGCCACACACAGCGTTTAAGTAGGAAGCCAAGGACCCGGTCAGGGTGAGAGCAACCTTGTACAGACTCCGTGGACAATACTGTGTAATACCATCTGCCAGTAAAGACTTGAAGAACAACAGAAACCGTGAGTGTGTGTGTCATCCTTATGCTGAAGCCCCACTTGCCCTCATAGACTGCCATTGTCTCTACTCTTATCATCTCTACTGCTACCCCTACTCTCCTGCAGCATCAATAACATCCTCACAGACTTTAACTACCTCTACCACTGCCCCGGGGAACCCAGTTCTGCCCACAGGAACTATTCAATCCAAGCTGCTAACCCATCATCCCCGGAGGTTCTGCAGCAACGGCGGCCCCATTACTGGCCGCATATAGTGGGTGGCGTCACGAGTGAAAAATCCCCTGTAAATAGCCCCCCATTTTATTGTGCGGGCCCGGGACACGGTCCGGACCAGGACCGCCGTGACATCCCCCAGCAGTACACTGGTCCGGCACCGAGTACCCCGTCCCAGTGGGCTCCACAATAACATAGTAGCACATCGCTATACAGTTCTAAAATGATTCTAATATGCAGAATCCAAAAAATGCCAAAATACAATGCTCAAATATGAGACACAAATAATACCAATATACAGTTAATCAATTTTTATACAAAATATAGTGCCAGAACATGTACCAAATCCCGTCAATTTGTCCAAAGCCCTTCATAGGCTACTATTCCCCCTAATCAAAAAGGAAAACCATTGTTTCAAATGGAACATTTATTCTGTCCTCTAGGCAAACTTTAGCAATGTCTTTGTCCAAGTGGCTGCCACCTAAAGAATAATGAACACAAGGTGTTATCCTAAAATCCAGTACAATAAACTAAATTATAGCATTGTACAATGCCCAAATATTGCAAACCAAATAGTGAGGTACAGTGTTCATATAATACCAACAATCAAATGCCAACATAGAATGACCAAATTATAATAATATATGGTCCACAAATAATATCATTGTACTATGCCCAAATGTTACAAATCAAATAATGCATACAGTGTTCAAATAATACCAGCAAAATAATACCAACTATATAGTACCCAAATAATCCTGACATACAGTTCCCAAGATATTCAATAATAGCAATAGAAAAATGTGACAAAACATTCAATCACCCATTTAATGGTTCATGGTTCAGCAGTTGATACCAATACAAATGTATGGTAAAATTCACCACTACAACATATCCAGTACTGATTCCTTACACTCCAGATGATGTGGATCCCCTAAGCTTCAGGACTCAGGACTCATGGTGAGCAGTATATGCTTCACTTTATACCAGACCAAAATTCTTCCTGAGCAGCCACAATTGTTAATGTTATTATTTTTCAGGGCAAGGACAAAGATTCTCTGATATTAAATGGACACCATGGATTCAATTTCATCTCTGGTCCATGTTTCCAGAAGTAAACATGGACCATTGAATAAATGGGAGAACTCACCATTAAATTGTGTAGGGGATTTCATTGTAGCTGTATCACACTGTGTGTGGAGAGTATTTGAGGGGCATCATACCATCTGTGGACCATAAATGGGGTACCTTAGTCAGTTAGAACACTAAGTAGCTTCAGTACATGGACTATTTCAGTGTATAGGTCACAATACATGTCCCTGTTCCTGTCTTTAAAAGTTAGGAGGTATGTCTTTCCGTTAATGTGCCTAGTAAACATGAGTGAACCTGCACCAAACTTATATTTTCTTGGGTGAATGGATGCCAACTTGGGATTTTTGCTATTGGGGCTCAAGATTTCTATATACACCCCTGGTAAGGCTTTAACTAACTCTGGCCTCCCTCTATCTAGCGCTATGCCGATGTTGGATGCTCGTAGTCATTTAAGGGTGCTATGAGATTTTTTTTATTTGGGGGGATGGGGGTGATACAGCAGAGAGCCAGCTACCTCTGCTCTACAAATACAACTCTCAGTGAGCCAATTACAGCACAGCTTGTTACATGAGCAGTACTCTATAGCCAAGTTGTGGGAAGCATCACAGCCAATCATTGGTAGGTTTAATGACAACAGAACTCCTCTCACTGTATGTCTAAACCAGAGAAGACTGATGTATTGTATTGCCAGTCACCTGCAGCAGCAGTAAATGAATCTAAGGGTGCTGTGAGTGACAGACGGGTCTTGTAGTTAAGACTGATCATGTCTGAGAGTACATATGTATGAAGAACAACCTTCAGCATTTTTCATGAAAAAAAAATCAAAAGGCAACTTTTAGGATAACCTTATGTTGATGTATAGTGAGTCATAATACAAAATTGAACAAATAATTTTTAATCTGAAAATATTATGGAGACACTAAGGTTCTAATTTTTGACTTGCTTGGAATGAGGTGTGGTACTGCGCTTCATTATGCACCGCACTACAATTCTAGTCCGGTGGTGTAGTAAACACTGCTGCTCATCAGAATTTTGATGAGAAAGGGTCAACACACCGCACTTCCATCCTTCCCCAGCTTTACCAATGCTGTCATAAAAGCTTTGATGAATCGAGGCCTAGGTATGAACCATTAGACATAATCAGCACACTACATTGATACATACTGTAAGGTAGCACTTACTTATTACATTGGGGTGCACTCACTTTATCTGCGCTATTCAAGCACATAGCCACAGTTTCTGTAAAATATAGTCCATCAGGTTTATTATCACACATAAACCACGTATCAGCATATAGTAAGTACAATACTTCTCACCTCATCTTCACCTGCCTATGTTCTCTCTCTAACCTTTCAAACTCACCACTCCCTCTGTCTGACCACAATCTTCTGACTTTCTCCTCCCTCTCCTCCTCCTCTCCAATTTCCCCATCCCGCAACCTAACTCATCCTCGCCGAAACCTAAATCAGATAGATTTACATTCATTCTCAGAATCCCTGCTCCCCTCGCCGACATAGCTTTCTTACATGATGCAGATGTTGCTACCACCCTATATAACACCACAATAGCTACTGCCCTCGACTTAGCTGCCCCCTCACATACAACAATCCTTGTAGAAACAGGCAACTCTGGCACACCACCCTCATTAAAGACCTGAGACGGGCTTCCAGGGTTGCTGAGCGGAGATGGAAGAAATCTCATTGCACTGAACACTTCACTATGTTCACGCAGTCCCTCACTAACTTCAAGTCCGCACTCACTGTCGCTAAACAAGCATACCTCTTATCTTTAATAACCTCCCTCTCTCACAATCCCAAACAGCTATTTAAATCTTTCAATTCTCTACCCCGTCCCCCTGCACCTCCTCCCTCTCCTCTTATCTCGGCCAAAGATTTTGCCTCTTTCTTCAAACAGAAGATCAACAACATCAGAGGCAGCTTTGACCCACCGTCCCCACAGCTTCTCCTCTCAACTACGCGGCCCTCTTCTACCAAAGGCTGCTTCTCCACTTTGTCAGAAGATCAGCTCTCCTCCCTCCTATCAAAATCACACCTCACCACCAGCGCCCTTCACCCGCTCCCATCCCACCATATTCCCAGCCTCACCCCTGTCTTCATCCCAAACCTAGCCCATCTTGCAACTTATCACTTACTACTGGTATCTTCCCCTGATCCTTCAAACATGCCTTGATCACACCCATCCTCAAAAAGCTCTCCCTCGACCCATCATCTGTTTCTAACTATCACCCAATATCACTTCTCCCCTTTGCCTCAAAACTACTGGAACACCATGTCCATCTTGAACTGTCCTCCCTCCTCCTCCTCCCCCTTTGACTGCCTGCAATCTGGCTTCCGACAGCACCACTCCACTGAAACAGCCTTAACCAAAGTAACCAACGACCTATTAACCGCCAAGAGCAAACAACACTACTCCGTCCTCCTCCTCCTCGACCTATTTTCCACTTTTGACACAGTTGACCATTCCCTCCTGCTACAGATCGTAGAATCTCTGGGTATCACTGACGTGGCCCTGTCCTAGATCTCCTCATATCTAACTGATCGGACTTCCAGCATCACCCTCTCCCACACCACCTCTTCACACTACCCCCTTTCTGTCGGTGTCCCCCAAGGCTCGATTCTTGGACCCCTTATTTTCTCCATCTTTGGGACAGCTAATTGAGTCCCTCAGTTTCCAGCATCACCTCTACACTGATGATGCTCAGATCTATCTCTCTGGTCCTGACATCACCTCCTTGCTATCCATAATTTCACAATGTCTGTCTGCTATCTCATCATTCTTTTCTGCTTGCTTTCTGAAACTGAACATGGACTAAACAGAATTCATCATTTTTCCCACTACACACTCTCCCCCCTACCCGACTTTTCCATAACTGACAACGGCTGCTCACTTTCCCCAGTCCCACATGCTCGTTGCCTTGGGGTAGACTCTGCCCTCTCCTTCAATCCACATATCCAAGTCCTTGCCACCTCCTGCTGAGTCCAACTCAAAAATATTTCCCAGATCCATTCTTTCCTTGACTTCGACACTGCAAAAACACTTGTTCATGCCCTCATCATCTCTTGTCTTGATTATTGTAACCTCCTGCTCACTGGACTCCCCTCTAGCACTCTTGCACCACTGCAATCTATCTTAAACTCTGCTGCCTGACTAATCCACCTCTTTCCCTGCTATTCCCCTATCTCTCCTCTCTGCCAAGCCCTTCACTGGCTCCAGATTTCTCAGAGGTCCTGGTTTAAAACCCTAACTATGACCTACAAGGCCGTTTACAATCTGTCTCCTCCGTACATCTGACTTGGTCTCCCGAAACCTACACTCACACAACTTGTGCTCCACTCTCGATCTCCTCCTCTGCTCCCCCCTTATCTCTTCCTCCCACAACCGCATATAAGATTTCTCCCATGCATCTGTTATACTCTGGAACTCTCTGTGCCAACATATCAGGCTATCACCTACTCTGGATACCTTCAAAAGAAACCTGAAGACTCACCTCTTCCGACAAGCCTACAACCTGCTGTAACCCTTGGTCCACCAACCAAGTCTAATCCCCTCCTACTGTATTATCACCCATCCCCTTGTAGATTGGAAGCCCTTCTGAACAGCGTCCTCTCCCCTTCTGTACCTGCATGCAATATATTGTCCATGTACCTTATACTTGTCTGTGTATACCCCTTCTACATGTAGAGCACCATGGAATCAATGGCACTATAATAATAATAATAATAATAATACTTCAGTATTTACAGAGAACACCAATTCATGTAACAACAGCTACTTCCACGGACTCATCCGCATAGTCCCCAGAAACATTGTGACCTACTGGTTAGATTCAATTACAGATACAACCACACAGTTTATCTCACTGACCACAGTCAGTATACAAAGTCCCACTCTTGGTTTACCTGCTCAGAACTTGTAGTAGGGTTTCGACTGGCTCTAGTCAGTCTTGCCGTCCAGGAAGTCACTCACAGTGATCACCCACCAGGTCCTTGGACTTGTTCTGTATCAGCACCTGTTGTAAGTCCAGATCCTCAGGAGTCATGGTTGTTTCCTGGACTTCCAGGAGCTCTAGCCAGCTCCACTCTCAGACATGCTTGTCTACCATGTGGTCTAAACAGGAAGTTGAAGGACCTTGCTTGTATCACAATCATGTGATTCACTCAGTCTCACTATATTCAATGAGAAACACCTATGGGGAGTTATGTAGATGGTCAGTCCCACCCATCATTTCCTGACCATCTTTAAATCTAGCCCATATCATACAAAGGCTTGTGGAAAAATAAGTCCCAGCAAACAACCTGGATTTAGATCGCAGCAGACCAGTCATGTACAGTATTGCCGGTATACCTCACAATACAAAAAATACATGTAATTCACAATTATGCATCTTATAGATTGTAAAAATTGAGGCCCTGCCCACTCCAACTTCACACACAGGAAAGTGATTGATCTGCTTTTTGAAACTAAATAAAGACAGGCTCTATAATATTAGGCGCCTTCATTTTGTATCATTAGAAGGAGACACAAAATATGACAGAACAGCGATTCTAATCCTTCCATCACAAAATTACGTAAATGTTTCTGTGGAAACAAAAAAACAACTGGAACTTTTGCAAATCCCTCAAGTTACTTTCTAAGTGTTTCCTTTGTATGCACACAGTACTCTACCTGCGGGAAGCATGTGAATATAATATGACAGCTCAATTTAAATTGCTTTAGTTCTGACTTTTAAACTTTTCCCACTGAGCTTCAGAAATGTCTTGTGCAACAGCAGCTAAATAGGTATTTTAAGCTTCGCTAAGTGTTTATTAAGGGCTTTCAAATATTGTGCTGTACTTTACTGGCTTTTCAATTTACCCCTTCGCAATTCAATAATCTTTTCTGTGTCACTTGGAAATATCCCTATTGAGTCTTTGTTTTTTAAAAGTTATGTAATAGAATCATCTATTCATTAGACAAAATATATTATATGTGGGGAAAGACAGGTCTTAAAACCTTAAATTATTATCTAATATTCTACTTAGTTGCACTGAGTTTCATTTATGGAAAGAAACTTCAGCACACACATGTTCAGCAAGATGTAAGAACTGGTGTAAAGATGATAAAATTCAGCTTGATTTCTTAAATTAATAATTTTGGCCAAAATGTAAAAAAGCAGCGTTGGTTTATACCCTTTTCCTTCCTTTGTATCCATTTCCGTTTCCACGTGGAACCGTTGCAGCTGTTTAAGCATTTATAGTAGTTGTGACACTCACAACCACATAAGGCGAGCCTTTTGATCACGTTTAGGAATCCGTTTATAAAGATAAGACCCTATTTGTGCTTGATTTATCTCTCCAGATTCTACCCTTTAACGTGATTATGTCTCTCAGAACGCAATACATAGCCAGAGCAAGCATCTGCCCTAGCTCCACCCTCCGGAGATCAAAGGATTGGGAAAACAAGGTGTGTCATCACAAGTCATCACAAATTACCAGGAATCCAATTTGGATAGCAAAAGATCTTCTTTATTTCCTTTCCTACGCGTTTCGATGCCCCTCCTGGCACCTTCCTCAGGGATATTACATGGTACAACATGTCAGGGTTTTTATATCCCCAAGTACAGGTAATTAGGGGTGTGATTTGTTTACATGTGATGTCACTTCTGTAGGAGGAGCCTCAGTTTTCCCACAATTTTCAATAAAATTCTCATTCTATACACATATTTAACATCAAAGTATCTCTAAAACATTTGTAAAAATCCTATAAATCGATTGATGCAAAAAAATCGGTGAAAATCAGAGTGGAACCGCTCCTATAATGCTTTCGACATCCAGAGGAAAAAAAATATATATATATAATAATAATAATAATAATAAATAAAATGGGTGTGAATAGCCATGCCATCCTACTCAAATTCTTTCCTAAAAATGACAAATAGAAATGATCACTTAGATACAAAATTCACATTTTTAACATTTTTTATTACATCCATCTAAGAGTACACCCGGGTGACACCATTATAGCAAGAAGCCAGTGGCCCAAGTCACTCAAATACAAATGATTAAAAGAAACACCACAAACACGGGTTCTATTACCCTGGAGGTAAGATGGCATGGCTATTCACACCCATTTTATTTATTATTATTATATATATTTTTTTTTCCTCTGGATGTCAAAAGCATTATAGGAGCGGTTCCGCTCTGATTTTCACCGATTTTTTTGCATCAATCGTTTTATAGGATTTTTGCAAATGTTTTAGAGATACTTTGATGTTAAATATGTGTATAGAATGAGAATTCTATTGAAAATTGTGGGAAAACTGAGGCTCCTCCTACAGAAGTGACATCACATGTAAACAAATCACACCCCTAATTACCTGTACTTGGGGATATAATAACCCTGACATGTTGTACTATGTAATATCCCTGAGGAAGGTGCCAGGAGGGGCATCGAAACGCGTAGGACAGGAAATAAAGAAGATCTCTTGCTATCCAAATTGGATTCCTGGTAATTTGTGATGACTTGGCATCGCGGACTGTAACACACCTTGTTTTCCCAATCCTTTGATGGTCGTTCCACGTGTGAGTGGTCGGTGGAGGTCCTGCAGCAGCCAAATATAATCCTTTGCCTTCAAGCCAGTTGTGGATCACACAACTGGGCTAGGTGAGTGAACCTTGTTTTACCACCCACATTTTGATGGTCCTTAGTGATAAGACACTATTGCGCCTCTTGTTCCCCTACCGCTTGTCTATTTGACCCTCCGGAGATGACACCCCACCCCTCATGGCTAGTGAGGGATGACAGATGACATGATGGAGAGCTGGAATACATCCGTAAGTGCAAGGGGCTCGCTCAGGTGCACAGGAATGAGAAGAATTAACACCCCTGAGCACCGTAGACCTGCTATGATGCATACCAACATCCAAACCTGATATCTTCGCCTTTATTTTCCATTACTCCCGACTGCCCCTTGTGATTAGAGAGGAAGGGGGATGAAGCTATATATGGTTTATGCAGTGCAAAAGAAAATTTATTCTGGAAAAATATAGTGTTTGAATTTACCTAGCCTGAGCGGCCTCTCAAAGGTTTTCCTGGGCTCCTTCCTTTGGCCCCACATCC